>NW_024121455.1:3476335-3769917 GCF_016745375.1 Pimephales promelas
AAGAATATTCGAGGTGCATTTAGCTCTTGCTTATAATAACGTAGATATGAAACGAAAGCTGTGCTTTAAACTTGTCTTTTTCGGTTTATTGCAGCATGTTCTCCTGGCCTTCAAGTTCATCCTGGCATTCGTCATTCCAAGATGTTCCTAAACACATCCAAGTCAAACTAGACAAGCTGGAGTTTGACTCCCTAGAAGCTCTTAAGAAAAGGTGAGTACGTTTTACATGTGCACATTATCTGTAGCACGCAAACAGGAAATGGGTCCGTTCAGTGCAAAATAGTGACTTGCGCCACGTGCCTCTGTGCGACTTTACAGAGTCAACAACACATGTCTGCATCAACAGAAGCGTTATGCACCAACCATTATTCCTCTGCTCAGAGAGCTGCATTAACATCCTTCCTGATCATTAAATGATCCAGAGAGACCTTTGTACATGCTGAAAGCTCTACTGACATACAGAGTGCGTTCAGGTAGTGTTGCTAATGAGGTTTAGCTATTTGGGCAGAATGTTTAATCACCTCACATGCGGCATTAGAAGTAGGTCACTAACAAAGAAACACACACTGCAGTCTGCCCTTAGCAGTCAAGCAGAATTAATAATGAGGAAAAAACATATTTTTTTCCTTAAAAGACAAAGGCTATGTTTGGATTGAAATACTAACACACTGCTTACTGCAAACTACCTTCTATTTTTAAAAATAACAGTAGAGAGAGTGTATTATGCAGTGATAAATAATTCAAACTGTAGAATGCAACAAGGAGGGGAGCTCACATACATAATTGTAGAAATATTCGTGTAACAAAGAAAAAAAAAAAAAGGGTGCAAAGAGTACCTGAAAACCATACTTTTTTTTTTTTAACCATAAGCACAGATACCTGACAGTCTTCAATTCCAATATGGCTAAAATAAAAGTCTTACATTATCGGATTTTTACCAGTACTGAAGTATTTTACTCACACTGAATGTAGTCTCAAAGATACACTAGCCGTCAACAACCAAGAGACATGCCAGTGAAAAACAAGGAACAGTTGATTTGTGAGGAGAGCAATCATGTTTATTTTCTAATTCGAAATAAAGCTGAACACCTCAAAATGGCAATAAATCAAGGTCGACACAGCCTCTTAAACGTCTACAATCAAGTGTCAGTTAAGCTCAAGTTCTCAGAAATGGCATAAGTAAACCAAAATCCTTCAATAAGGTCTCTTCAATATAACAGATAAATCTAATAGTGTCTAGTCAAATGAAATAGTCAAAGCCTATGTTTACCGGACATGCTGGTTTCATCTCATATAAACAACTTCTTTCTAATGTACTCATATTTAAGTATAGTAGCCTTGTTGACAAGTTTGGGCAAAACGCACTAGATGTAATACATTTAATGCCCTGTAGATGGCGATATCACTTCTTTTGTAGCAGAAATAAACTGCTGCAGAAAAAATTGCCATTCAAAATGTAAAAAGTAATTGCATTACTTTTAAATGTATTCAAGTAAATATTACCTATAGGGGAGAGCCTGGGCGATTGAAACAGGACGGATGAAACCGAAAGATTTCCTTGAAAACAATTTGCGTCATTTACGTCAAATTTCGTCAGCACACACAGCACGTAATGCCTATCAGAGCCGCGAAAACATTTCTTCTTTACATCATGCCGATTTAAAGTTAGAGCCGGAAAGCTGTTTTTGAGTGTGGTTAGTGAATTCTTTCGTGCAGTACTTTTTTTTTGGCTGACAAGTTGTGTTTATGTTTTCATGTGCCATTGTAATAATAATATGGAAGGTGTATAAGTAGTGCAACACATCCTTAAAGGGATAGTTCACCCAAAAATGAAAATTCTGTCAGTAACTCCTCACCCTCATGTTGTTCCAACCACGGAAGACCTTCGTTCATCTTCGGGACACGAATTAAGATATTTTTGATGAAATCTGAGAGCTGGATCACTCCTCCATACTAGTCCATAGGCTTCTTAAGGGATTGAAACTTGCCAGCCTCGAAAAGTTATTAAAGACATAAAATCGTTAAAATAGTCCAAGTGACTACAGTCGATCAGTCATAACTTTATCAAGGGACGAGAACACTTTTTGTGTGCAAAAACAAACATAAATAACGACTTTATTTCAATTGAATATTTTCTTGATTTACATAACATTGTCAAGTCAGTCGCGTGGAGTGTGGAGAGAGTGGAGCTCTCGGCATCTGGAAAGATGTTGGATCTTCGTTTTAGTCCTGCTTACAAAACCATAATAGGGACGCTCACGCTGTTGAGCTCGCATAACGGCCATAACCGACCCAGTTGTCCACGTCTGTCGCGCCATGGTTACTATTGCAGTACGAGGTCAAACCTGGCGGAAACCGGGGGTAACGCGGATATGACGTCATTGACTGGCGACTCCTCACCCCTGCTCACACGCCCCGTTTCCTTGGTTAAAAATCGCAATTTTCTCACGATCTACAAATAGTTGGAAACATTTGGGATGTTGTAAGTAATCAACTAAACAAAATATATAACATTGGCCTAGTGGTTTTTGGATGTTTTACTTCAAAAATCCTGCATATTGTACCTTTAAGTAACTTGCGCACCAAAGTAATTTGTTTGTCTAAATTCCTTCAGCATTTGAGTGGATGTTTTTGCTGTTTTAAACAGCAGTACTGTATGCGACCGCGACCGCATTATGTTGCATGTTTAAGTCAGTGAGTCTCAGAAATAAATATGGTTATTTACCATTTATCAGAAACATCTCAATTATTCAATTTAAATGAAATAAGTCAATAATTAAATATTCTGCTGTTAAATTGTTTATTTGCAGTAATGTAAAAACCACCTCACTCACAGATTTCCAGTTTGTCTGATGAAAGGGACTTATCAGCTCTTATTTTTTTAAGCAATATGAAAATGTTTAATAATGCATAAGTCACGAGACAGTTGAATAATGTTTGATATACAGCTTTAATATCCTTGTTAAATAAAAGTATACATGTCTTAAAAAAAAAAAAAAAAAAACCAACAATAAAACATACTCGTCCTAATCTTTTGAACAGTAGTGTACATATATGGATTTACTGTCCATTGGATTAAAAGAAATCCCAGATAAGGTTTTTTCAATTACTGTACTACTGACGTACTAGCATGGAAGTATGCAATTCTGAACAAAGCCTTAAAATGATTGTTCAAACCTTCATGTATTTCTTTAAGATAATTACAAAAATTGTCTCAGTGGATCCAAACAGCTTGAATGTTTTTCAAAATATCCAATTTAATGCTTCACAGAAGAAAGAAAATCATAGAGGTTTGGAATGACATGAGATGGTGAAAGTAAATCATTTTAATTTTTGGGTTCTAGTTTCATTTTTTGGTACTATCCCTGGAAGATGTCTGTGCGTTGATTTTTACTGTTATTTAAAGGTCAAGGTAGGTGGTGCCAGTAATTTGTTTATGGATATGAACCGCAGCCAGTTTCAATTAGATTCACAACTGCAATATTTGTGGTAATTTATTCAGATCACTGTCCCTCTTCTAAAATAGGAAAAGGCATGATATATTGTCTAAAGTATTAATAATGATTCCATACAATGTCTGTGAAAGCAACAGCATCGACACACTTTAACAGGATTCATTGGCTTTATTTCTGCAGAGACGAGCCTTCGGTCGGTAAGTCTGTTGCTATGGCTCTAGTGATATGGCACAGTTGGATTGTGAATGACAATGAGCTGGCGTGTGCTGTTGGCATCCAGCGTTATCCTTAATGTGGCCTTGTGTTTCCTCCATTCACTAACAGCAGATAAGATGTGTGCGATACGGCCCCCTTTGCCTCCTAATGCTGTGGATTATAATGTTTCCAATTAATTTAGGTACATTATGAGCACTACTCTAATAGTTTTGCATTTTTATGTGTTGGTTTTCTCTAATCGCAACACTGGCGTGCACAGGCGTAGGGATGAAAACAGTGGGGGGCAGATTACAAAATCAGCTAGTTTACGAATATCAATCGGTTCTGCTTTATTTGCTGAAAAGCAGACATTGATAAATATGTGCAAGCCAAGCAGGTTCATAATACCTGGAGAGTGCTATTTGTTAGCAGTCTCATTTATCTCAATGGCAGTTGCTCGGTTGGTGCAGGACCCCTCGGAAGAATGTGAATTGGATCATGCCATTTCGCTCATATGCACTCAGTTCCAGATAGGTTTTTTTTTTTTAAGGCAATCGACTAAGCTGTAAATGCCATGTGACTAGTTAATCTTTAGCCGATGAAAAGGGACATCCTGATGTCAGGCTGAAGGTGAAAACCCCCAAGCACTTCAATAGCTATAATAGCATACTGTGAAGTGAATGATAGCAATGGAAGACAGTTTTACTGTACACTTTTAAATATGTTTGCACCATTACACCAGGAACTAAAAAATAACTTGTTTAGTTCATGGAGTCAGTGGATGACTCCGCCTGTACGATACAGATTTTTGTCCAATCAAATGTCCTTTATTTAATAATATAAATATTGTAGGATATGTATTTCCTAGGGGTGTAATGGTTCACAAAATTCACGGTTCGGTTCGGTTCGATACGGTTCGGTACATTTCCAATACAGCTTAAAGAAAGAAATGGCAGAGAAATTTCCTTGATTAAATTTTTTTAATTATACTTTCATTAAAACTAACATCATAAAGCATGATATTTTTTAACTTTGAGCAATGATGGAGCTATACTTGACTTTTCCTAGGAGCATAAACAAAACATCTCCTTGGACAAAATGAAATGTGATAGTGTGGTAGTTATAAACAAAGGTTTATTTTAGTTCAGATTAACATTTGAGGGCAGCAATTGTATTCATAACGTCAAAATAAAACCGACGTGATGTTACTTGTAAGCATTATAGCCTACCTGCCAAACTTCCATGGTAACAGTTAGTAGTGTTACTACAGTAAATCCATGGTGAAATGTTGCTGATCTGTGGACACTGGATAGTTCATTCATGGCACAATGTTTCTTCCTGGTTTCCACGTCAGTGCGGTTTGATCCGTTAATAATGGAGATATGTGAATGTTTCTCACTAGATCTCGCAGCGATGTTATTCCTTCAGTGGCGAATTCAAATGTTTTCTTTACTGGATTTGGCTGTGTCCTAACAGTGCTGCTTGATTAAGATCGGCTCGCGCTGCATTGGTCCAAACTGATAAACGGTCCGTCAACCACACAATAACGAGTAGCTCAGATTCGTTCCGCTTACATTACATTTGCCATTTGATGTTGGGCAATGTTGTGTTCACGCCAGTGTCTCTTACATTATGAGCGCGTTTGCCACACGCAACGCGCTTGAGTTTGAAATAACGAAATTTTGGTCGGCAGGAAAAATGGTCCAACGAACCGTTCGGTTCAAAAATGCCTACCAAAAACCGAACCGAAAGCCTCGTTCCGAACGGTTCAATATGAATACGTGTACCGTTACACCCCTAGTATTTCCATAATCTTCCAAATAGCTTATTTTGTGTTTATCAGAAGAAATAAACTTAAATGATAACAGAATTTAAATTTTTGGGTGAACAATCCCTTTAAAGCTACACTGTGTGATTTTTTACCCCCATCTAGCAGTGAAAAGGTATATGACCATCCAGGGAATATTAGTTTCTGTTCCTCTCAATTCCGATTTCGTTTTAACTCCTACGGTGGCCAATGTAGTCCAAGATTAACATGGCTTCCAGTTCGAACCTCGTCAATGAGTGTTAACTCAAACGTAAACGTGAAAGGCGAAGCTTGAATTAACGGGTATGTTCCTCTTGGCTAAAGTACTTTCAAGATGGAGGGGCAACATGGCAACCGACATTAGAACCCCTTACCCGTATGTATTTTCAATGGCATATTATACACTCACGAGAATACTTTATTACTTGAACGAAGTAAATATACATTAATGAGCACATATATTTTTGAAAGAACTGTTTTTAGCTAAGAATAAACTAAGAGTTACACAGTGTAGCTTTAAAAAATGAAAAGCTACACGCTCCATCAATTAGGGTTAGAAGAAAAGTTGACAAACATTTGACATGCGGCACTTGCGGCAGCAAGCAGGTACAGGTACAACTTTTACACAGTGGAAAACCAAACAAAGGCGAGTTGGGTCCAGTCGAGCTGGTACTCTGTGGTGGAAAAGCGCCATTTGTGTTCAATCCTTGACCTCACCATAAGATAAGCGGTTTCAGAGCCCGTCTAACGGAGAGCCTTGGCACTTCCTATTAGCCCCATGTGTATCACCTTGGTTGCAGTTCCATTAGAATTCCACTGGAGGTGATCGAGGGCGAGAGCAGAATGAATGGGAGTCTATGGGGCTAAACGGCTAAATGTGTCTCTTTCACCTGCTTGTCGTTAAAATCAACATATATTTTATTGTTGATTCCACAAGTTCAATATAGATTATAGGCCAAAAGTCGAATGAACGAGTACTTATGTCCTTTTATGTCGCTAGCATTCTGCTATTGTGTGACGTCATCACATTTTTGAATGGATTTTTAGAACAGATAAGTGAACTTGAACTTAACTTAGTGTACTTAAAAAGAAACGTGTATTTCTGGGGGTGAAACACTATTGACTCCCATTTCATTCTGCACTCGACCGCGAGCGCTCCCACATGGACAGAGACGCATTACTGCAGCCAGTCCAGAACCCGGAAGTAACCAGCCAGTGCCAATTCTCTTCAATTAGACATTCTCTGGCGGTTTGGAGAAAGGATGGATAGATTCAGTTTTTAACTGATATGACTGATATTTGCTTTGCAAGGCAACATCCTGATTGGAATGATTGTTTGTTCATTAATATACCTAGATATTTATTCAAGGAGGAAGTAATGAAAGCATCTTGATGGCTTCAGATTTATGAAGACTGTGGTCAAAGATCTGTGGGAATGTAGGTACTGAAAAGGGAAGCCCATTCTCACAGCGAAATCAAGACAGCACATTTAATGATATGATGGAGCACTTGGCTGACGAGCTGCGATGAAGGCGGGACTCCATCGAAGTTTCATCAGTCTAACATTTCTTTTAATTTAGCAGAGAGACGCAGGTCGTAAAACACGTATTGATTATGTTTCAGGATGACTGAAGACGTGATGTTTCTGGGCTTCTGCCCCTCCGATTCTCTCTCACAAACTTTACCTGACACCGGCTCATCTCTCTGCCAGTGCTGGCGCTGCGTCTTCACCAGAGTCTCTCCATCAGGATGATGGACGGTGGCTAATCGTTTCAGCGGCCTCGTCCTGATCTGTTAGAGTTCAAAGTGCCGACTGCAGTTAAACGGTGTGATTGTTTGGTAATATTCGACTACAGGACTTCAGGGAGGTACTTGGTCCAGTGGTTTGAGGGGCGCTAGAGTTGAGCAAGCAACACATGAAGCCATTTAGCTGTATTTCCATGTGTTCAGCAGCTTGAGAGGGTGAAGACAGCTGTCAGGAGAAAAGTTCCCACTGCTCTAGGGCAAAGGGACTCTGAAAATAGCCAGCACTTGCGGCAGCAATGGAAACCCCCTCTTAGTGGCCAGTCTTTGGAAAGGATCCGGGGTGAACTGCAGGAAAAGGCCAAGCTGCCAACACTAGCATGGAACTATTAAGGACAATTGGGGATTTTGGCCTTCCTGCTCTGTTGAATCTGTTCAACCCATAACAACTATATGAGTGGCTGATTGGAATAGAAAACAAAGATGGAGACAGTGGCCCTCCAGGAGCAGGATTGGACACCCCTGTGATAATTGTTAAGTCACAGTTGATAAGTTAAGTGAAACAGGGGGATGTCTGCTTTTCTTACTAAACATCAATGGCAAACATCCCACTATCTCCAAAGAAGACTAAGGGAAATGGGTGGGAAACATCTGTGTTGATTCACATTTGTATTTTATCTCACTTTACATCAATACTTGAGGTTGATCAAAGTGTTGACAATGTGGCAGTGGAGAGATACGGTCATCTTGAAAAGAAATTGGTTCCCATCCATGGGTATTGGGAAAGCTTTGATAAGATCAATTTCTCCCTTTAAAAGGCAGCTTTTGTATTATGCATGCATGTTGTGTCCCGGGTTTTGATTTGCTTTATTCCAGAACTGAGAATTAATGGTTTGTTTTTTTCCAACCAATTTCAATTTGTTAAATGATGGAGGCCATTTATCTTAGAACCAGTGCTGTCAGTTTAACACATTAATTTAGTGTGAGTAATTATAAAAATAAATAATGTGCAACAAATTAATGCATTTGATCATGCCACCCGACCCTTAAGTAAATTCCGTAATGAGGAATTGGTCCATCCTACCTCTGGATGGACCAATTCAAGCTGCAGTGACCACTTTTTATCAATCCGTATTCAGTGCTCTCCAGCTGCTATTACATGTAACACGTCAAACCATACTGTACCACACATCCTGCAAGAGTTTACCTCCAACTTTTCCCAACATACCAGTCTGGTAGATTTTTAGTAATCCCGAAGACCTTGTTGGTTATTGGGGTTGGAGCTAAACTCTGCAGGACTACTGGAGCAGGATTGAACACCTGTGCAAAAGGTGATTCATTATCATTGATCAGATTCTGTTTCTGGATTTTCTGGAAGATCATTTCAACTTTTTAGAAAAAAAACCCAAAGAGCTAAGTTTTAAGTAGGAAAATGGTGCCAAAAAGGGCCTAATCATTGTAAAGCTAGGTTCCTAAACAAACGCCCAACCCCTGCATACTTTAGTGACAGAGCCCTTTCTTTTAATTAATCGAAAGTAAAAATATGTTTCAGGGCCCTAACTTGCAGTGTGTGTTAGGGCCCGGGAACCCTTTGTATATTTAAGGGGCCATGAGGCTAGAGTCGTCTGCGCGCACTTTGTGCACTAATGTCTGAGATTCTTTTGAGGTCCCTTTGGCCCAGTTCATAAACCTGCCCTGGTGTCAAAGAATGTTAGTTGTGTGATGGATCTCGTCAGATTCAGTCTGTTTTCACATCATTGCCTGACCACCGTCTCAGGGAGTGGAACAAGCCAGTCATCCGAGGGAATCTGTCAACTTGCTGAAGTCCATGAGAATGTGACATGTCCTGCGTTAACCTTTAATGGTGTTGGGGAAAATTGAGTCAATATAACACTTTCAATATTGCCAGTGTTGGAACTGACGGAATTCACAGACATGAAACTGAAAGCACCTTGACGGTTTTTCATAAATGATTGGAGACAATATCTTATCACTGTGATGGGATTCTTCACAACGATTCATTGACCCTGAGTTTGCACTTGTATTTGAGGAGAGTTGTTAACATGAGTGATTGTATGTTGGTTTTGTAGAAGCTTTAAAGCTTTTAACCCACCCTGCCTCCTTCTAACATAATCAATACTGACACGGTCCCGTCAATTATCCCAGTTTGCACATCAAGACCTCCCTTGAAATCCAGAACATTTGCTTCAGTTAGGCAAATGTCAGCCTCCTGTTTTTGAACTTCAGTTCTCACTGTTGTTAATGCTAATCCAGCCTGCAGGAAGGAAAGGGAGAAAAGTGTCTCCTGAGATGAGCTCCCAAAAATTCGGCTTCTGTGAGCATCTGAGAAAGATTGACTGTGTGTGAACACATACATGTACAGTGTCTGAGAGAAAGAGGAAAGTTTAAAGAGGCAATTCTCATTTTGAGTAGTAGATTGTTTTAGGAAAGAAAATGCACTCATAATTAATCGTGAATAACCTGAGTTAATCAGATTTAAGGAATTTGCATGCTTTTAACTTAATAACAAACCATTACTAAAGCCCCAAGTATACTTCAGTGTCCATGCTCCGCGATGGTCCGTGTGGAGCGCAACTTTGAGTCCGCTCGTACGGATGTGTGAGTGACTTATGTACTGCGCTGAACATGTCTTTCCACGCTCGCGGCCAAAGGATTATGCTTTGAAAGGGTTGTGCAGGAGATGGAGCGGAACACGAAAAATGAAGTATACCCCGGGCCTTAAAGCTACACTGTGTGATTTTTACCCCCATATAGCGGTGAAAAGGTAAATGACCATCCAGGGAATATTAGTTTCTGTTCCTCTCAATTCCGATTTCGTTTTAACTCCTACGGTGGCCAATGTAGTCCAAGATTAACATGGCTTCCAGTTCGACCCCGTCCATGAGTGTTAACTCAAACGTAAACGCGAAAGGCGAAGCTTGAATTAACGGGTATGTCCCTCTTTGGCTAATGTACTTTCAAGATAGCGGGGCAACATGGCGACCGACATTAGAACCCCTTACCCGTATGTATTTCCAATGGCATATTATACACTCACGAGAATACTTTATTACTTGAACGAAGTAAATATACATTAATGAGCATGTATATTTTTGAAAGAACTAAGTGTTTTTAGCTAAGAATAAACTAAAAGAGTTACACAATGTAGCTTTAAAGGTACAGTATGCAGGATTTTCGCAGTAAAATATCCAAAAACCACTAGGCCAATGTTTTATATTTTGTTTTGTTGATTACTTGCAATATCCCAAAAATATTCAGCATTGAGTCCCTACGGTTTACGGCAGGTTTGCGCTCGCACTGCGATAGTAACCATGGCGACAGACGTGGACAACTGGGTCATTGCCGTTATGCCTACCAAGACGCTCATGCTGTTGTTGTTTTGTTCTAACATTATGGACCATGGCAAGCGGACTTTGAGATAAAAAGTGGACTAAAACGAAGATCAACATCTTTCGAGATGCCGAGAGCTCCACGTCTGCGACTAACTTCAACTTTACAGAGATGCGAGTGTTGGATGTACTTTATTAAAAACAAGTGAGCAAATGTACATAAAACTAATCAATGTTATTTAGTTCAACATGATGAAAAGTTAAAAAATGATCTGTATGTTATTCTAATGTCGATCTAGCTCACTGCTAGTCTCATACAGCCAACAAACAGCCTAACTAACAACATTCAACACACTTTAGTGTGATAGTGTAACTGTTAGAGCAAGTGAAACAGCGCTGCGTTACCTCAAGTTTAATTAGTCTAATAAACTGACCTGTGAAAGTATTAATTCAGCATTTGCGTGTAGTTCGGTAGAATGAAATGTCTTTATTCTTTTATATCCGCGGGACTCGCGTTGCGTGTGGCACTGGTATGAGTCTAGCAATCGCGCCCTGCTTCATACCACAGTCATGCCAAAAACGTCAATGTATTCACTCATCCATTAAAGATCAATCAGCTTGACGTCAAGATTCATAATTCCGCTTAATACGGAAAATGCGTTGTCATTATACGCCTTTGTTTTTGTAAGAGGTTAGCGACCCCTGGTGGCGAAAATTCCTGCATATTGTACCTTTAAAACATAGTACATAAATTTGTACTTGTACCTGTACTTTTAGGTGAATCTCATGAATAATGTCAAGAACATGTGAGGGTCAAATTCCATCCATCCGTTTGTTTAGCCACTTGTCCATCCATCCATCAGTCCATTTGTTTGTTTAACCACTTGTCTGTCCATCCATCCATCCATTATTATTTTTTACATTACTGGAAAGGAATGGGAGATTGTATGGCATTATTTTTTTTTCATTCTTTAATTGATATATTTAATTGACATTTAATTTTGTTTTTCCTGGTGAAATATGACTTGATTACATATGTAATATGGAATATAATAATATGAAGATTCCAGTGGAGGCCACAGTATGAAAACTGTTTTAGTAGACCTCTTTTATTATTGAAAGAAGTTTTACTTTCACCACATTCAGACTTTACATCTGATGCCTAGCCGTTGAGCAGTTTCCTCAGAGGAGACCAGAGCGTGGACTCACTGAACCTACACGCACAGAATCTCAGTGTCAGCAGCCCCGGCCCTATCGATCTCTCTTTTGGATTGAAAAGTTAATTGCACCTAACGCTTTTTCACTGAGAATGTAATTTGCTCTGGTTTGCTGGAGGCAGTGAAATGAATTGATTAAATGAAAATCTGTATATGCCATAGTCTGGGAGGTGTGTATACTGCAGAGAGAGAGAGAGAGAGAGAGAGAGAGAACAAATGGGCAGATGGGTTCATTTTGATCATCTTTTTAAGAAGATTCAGTAGCTTTCTGTAATGTTCTTTTATTGTTAAAAAGCTTTCAACATAGTCCTACAGCTTCCCTCCATCGCTGAAAACCCAGCGTGACTCACTTGAAGCGCAGTCCTGCCTGAGGCAGTATGTATGCTGAACTAAGATCAGCTTTTGCCTTTTATATCCTAACATGCAAGACTTGTTTAGACCAGGGAGAACTGATGCTAAATCAGCCTAAATCAGATCTCTCACATTAGAAAGATTACGAGTATAAGCCTTGGTTACTTGTGGGAAATCTCTCAGAGGAGATTAAATGGCTAATGGGGAACATACCCCTGATTTGTACATCATATTCTGAGACTTTTTGTGCACAAACGTCAAGAGATTTTCTTTTCACCCCCTGCACTCTTTCACAACATTGACATACAAGCATTTTTGGTACCTCAAAGAACAGTTCGTAAAATAACATTATATAATATATATATATATATATATATATATATATATATATATATATATATATATATAACTAATTTTCTTTCATTTGTGGAATGGAAAGGATGCATTAATGTTTGAACTCTTGATGCCTGAGGCAGTATGTATGCTGAACTAAGATCAGCTTTTGCCTTTTATATCCCAACATGCAAGACTTGTTTAGACCAGGGAGAACTGATGCTAAATCAGCCTAAATCAGATCTCTCACATTAGAAAGATTACGAGTATAAGCCTTGGTTATTTGTGTGAAATCTCTCAGAGGAGATTAACAAACATCCGAGATTTTCTTTTCACCCCCTGCACTCTTTCACAACATTGACATACAAGCATTTTTGGTACCTCAAAGAACAGTTCTTAAAATAACACTTTATTTATATATATATATATATATATATATAACTAATTTTCTTTCATTTGTGGAATGGAAAGGATGCATTAATGTTTGAACTCTTGATGCCAATAGGGAATCTTTGTTTTTAATATTGATCTGAGATCAGATGGTGTAAACTCTTTAAACTTCATAAGTCTGGATTCTAAATAAGTTCCACCATTATTTATTTATTTATTTATTTTTTGTCTTTTCAGAAAATACTGGAAGTTGCGGAGACCGGAAATACGTGGAATAAGTGACAAGTGACAACAACCCAATGAAAGAACTCAAGGTGTACACAAGCTGTAAACTATCTAGTATTATATGTTTCACTGAATTTAAATATGCACTCCTTGCCATATTATCCACAAAATGGCTTGTTGAAAATTGTATTATATTTTCCAGGCATTGCAGTTGCATGCATTGTTTTATGATTTCTCTTAGTCTATTAAACGGTTATTGACATAATGAAAGAGGTGAAAATGGGAATCCAGTTAATGTACTGTATGATGGGGTCAAATGACCAGGTTAATTTGGTTAGTCATTTTTATTCCTGTTTAAATGTCTGAATCTGTAAAAAAAAAATCTGTAAAAAAAAAAAAAGTTGGAAAGAGATGGTTATACCTTGGGACTTAAAAATCCCAAACAAAAAGATTGATATAATTTTATGAGGTATTGAATTGACCAGTTTCTTTGACTGAGTTTCTACCAAAGATAGAGCAGTGCCTTTAAACATCACTATCACATTTACCTGTTATGGCTTTTGTTTACAGAGTCAGGCCACTTCACCCTGTACTGTACTTGCATTAAGCATATTCAATAATTCTCTGCCTGAAAATAAACATTTTCAATAATGTTCTTCATGCTTGAGATATCCTTAGAGCTTGTAGTGAGATGTGTGTGTGTTTAGAGGATGCCCTCTATCAGTCATAAACCCAGCAGCTGCCTTATTCATACAATAAACGATACGTGTATGAATATCTGAACATCCAATTTATCAAAAGAAAGCCTGTTTTATTCTAGCTTCATGCATTTTTTTATATCAAGACTTAAATATGGGCAAATTTCATAAAAAAGCTACATTTTGAGCAAAAAGCTGAGAAAATCACGTTTTTATCAAAGACTATACCCAGATGGGAATCAGAATGATGATCAAAACATAGATGGAGTAGATCAAGTCCATCAACACCCCCAAAGCTTCACATCACTCAGTCCTATAGCTCGTCTTGGGTCGACATTTCATTCAGTAAATTTAGGCAGTTTAATGTTGATGATCGCGTTATTTTGATCGCTTGTTTCACCTTTTTTGCATGTGTATTGACCCAGAGTCTCTTTCCAGGGTAGTCTCAGCCAGGTAGGATTAGGGGTGGGGTTAGGAATCAGGGGGCGGAGTTGGGTAGGATTGGGGTAGGGTTAGGGTTCAGGGGGCGGAGATGGGTAAGATTAGGGGTTGGGATAGGGTTCAGGGGGCGGAGATGGGTAGGATTGGTGTGGGGTTAGGGACAGAGATGGGTAGGATTAGGGGTGGGGTTAGGGATCAGGGGGCAGAGTTGGTTAGGATTGGGTGGGGTTACGGTTCAGGGGGTGGAGATGGGTAGGATTAGGGTTCAGGGGCGGAGATGGGTAGAATTGGGGTGGGGTTAGGGATCAGGGACAGAGATGGCTAGGATTTGGGGTGGGGTTAGGGATCAGGGGGCAGAGATGGGTAGGATTAGGGGTGGGGTTAGGGATCAGGGGCGGAGATGAGTAGGATTAGGGATCAGGGGCATAGATGGGTAGGATTAGGGGTGGAGTTAAGGTTCAGGGGCGAAGATGGGTAGGATTAGGGGTGGGGTTAGGGATCAGGGGCGGAGATGGGTAGGATTAGGGGTGGAGTTAAGGTTCAAGGGCGAAGATGGGTAGGATTAGGGGTGGGGTTTAGGTTCAGTGGCGGGGATAGGTAGGATTAGGGGTGGGGTTAGGGATCAGGGGGCGGAGATGAGTAGGATTAGGGATCAGGGGCATAGATGGGTAGGATTAGGGGTGGAGTTAAGGTTCAGGGGCGAAGATGGGTAGGATTAGGGGTGGGGCTAGGGATCAGGGGCAGAGATGGGTAGGATTAGGGGTGGGGTTAGGGATCAGGGGGCAGAGATGGGTAGGATTAGGGGTGGAGTTAAGGTTCAGGGGCGAAGATGGGTAGGATTAGGGGTGGGGTTAGGGATCAGGGGCGGAGATGGGTAGGATTAGGGGTGGAGTTAAGGTTCAAGGGCGAAGATGGGTAGGATTAGGGGTGGGGTTAGGTTCAGTGGCGGGGATAGGTAGGATTAGGGGTGGGGTTAGGGATCAGGGGCGGAGATGAGTAGGATTAGGGATCAGGGGCATAGATGGGTAGGATTAGGGGTGGAGTTAAGGTTCAGGGGCGAAGATGGGTATGATTAGGGGTGGGGCTAGGGATCAGGGGCAGAGATGGGTAGGATTAGGGGTGGGGTTAGGGATCAGGGGGCAGAGATGGGTAGGATTAGGGTGGGGTTAGGGATCAGGAGCGGAGATGGGTAGGATTAGGGGTGGGGTTATGGATCAGGGGCAGAGATGGGTAAGATTAGGGGTGGGGTTAGGGATCAGGGGGCAGAGATGGGTAGGATTAGGGGTGGGGTTAGGGATCAGGGGGCGGAGATGAGTAGGATTAGGGATCAGGGGCATAGATGGGTAGGATTAGGGGTGGAGTTAAGGTTCAGGGGCGAAGATGGGTAGGATTAGGGGTGGGGCTAGGGATCAGGGGCAGAGATGGGTAGGATTAGGGGTGGGGTTAGGGATCAGGGGGCAGAGATGGGTAGGATTAGGGGTGGGGTTAGGGATCAGGAGCGGAGATGGGTAGGATTAGGGTGGGGTTAGGGATCAGGGGCAGAGATGGGTAGGATTAGGGGTGGGGTTAGGGATCAGGGGGCAGAGATGGGTAGGATTAGGGGTGGGGTTTAGGTTCAGTGGCGGGGATAGGTAGGATTAGGGGTGGGGTTATGGATCAGGGGGCGGAGATGAGTAGGATTAGGGATCAGGGGCATAGATGGGTAGGATTAGGGGTGGAGTTAAGGTTCAGCGGCATAGATGGGTAGGATTAGGGGTGGAGTTAAGGTTCAGGGGCGAAGATGGGTAGGATTAGGGGTGGGGTTAAGGTTCAGTGGCGGGGATAGGTAGGATTAGGGGTGGGGTTAGGGTTCAGGGGGCGGAGATGGGTAGGTTTAGGTATATGTAAGGTGGACATGGATTTGCTAATGCTAATGGATTCACAGTCCTGTGAGCATGTAAGATATGCTGCTGCTGCAGTCATACATAAATCCCATAGCAGATTGAGACAGGTGGAGCTGGGTTTCAGAGGAACTCTGTGAAACTAGCGTAAAAGAAAAAAATAACCCAGACTATTTAAATGTTAACAAGCAATCTCATAGACTGTAGGATCAGCAGTGGTCATTGTGCAAGTGATTATATGGGATTTATGAGATAATATATATACGTATATTTAAATTGAGCAGCTTTTTGGTAGTTTCTCAATGTGAATCTTAGTTACAGGTTTGGGTGACCAGGTCTTAAGCACAAACATTTTGTTTTACTAGGGTAACTAAGGAGTAAAATCCATGTGCACACTTAACTGAGAGGGAAAACAGGGATTGCACAGAATTGTGTTATGCATGTAAACGGTCATTTGTCATCTTGTCTTGATCGAAACTGCTGATTAAAGATGCATTTGACATTACAGAAAAGTATTTAAAAATACTTCAGGTTTTGGGAGCCAAATAACTTTGCTTCAGAAAACATCAAGTGTGAAGACCCAGAGGACAGAGGGCAGTGCGACTAGCCAACTTACAACTCAGTCTAATTAAGGAACGGCTCGTCACACTTTCTGAGACTGATGCGGTCTCAGCAGTTTCCACGGAGCAGCAATGACACTATGCAGAACGTGTCTGTGTGCTCGCAAGGTGCTCTACTGGCAACACATACAGTGTGTTTGACCATTAAACTGATGCTGGACATGTACTTGGATGAGAAGTGTGTACTTGAAACACCCCTGAAAAGCTCTGGGTTATTGGAAACTCCTTGGCAGCACAAGCGGGCCGTAAATTAGGAGCAAATACCTTTCAGCAGCAGGGAGTTGTGGGTAGCGCAACCCTTGCCAAGTCGAACTTCTTTCCACAGTGTGTAGTCCTCTGAACTGAGAGGTTTACTATTGTACAGAAAGCCCACATATGCGAACTTGGATCAATTTACTTTCATATCGTGACGTATTTTGGAGTGAAACAAGATATTCAAGGAGAAAACCGTAGTGACCCACCCCACCCCCACACCAACAGGGGGAAAAAAAGGACAAAAGAAGTCCAGGTTTAAAGACAACATATTTCACATTTAATTTTGGACATCACCATAGCTATATGTAACTTTTAAGGACACGTTTCAGCAACAGAACATTTATTCATTTTGCTTGTTCAAAGTAGTTTTTTTTTTTCTTTTTCTTTTAACATCAGTACATGGTTTGGTCCTGTAACATTTTGTGGTGGTTCTTTTCCTCTGAATGAACGGGGATCAAAAATGTCAAACGCACAACACATGCACATGTCGTTTAGCCGTTTACACAAAGGTAGGACAAAGTCAGAGACTGACATAATGCATATAGCACTGTTTTCTATTCACCCTCCCTTGCTCTGTTCTTGACACTCATATCTAATAAGGCTATATTACAGCTATGAACAAGAAGTCCAACACTGCATTTCTAAGTGTAGAGCACCATATTTACACCAATATTTACAGACGTTACATTTTAAAACAAAAAGACAAAACAAACAGAAATACTTAAGATAAATTTGGGTCAAATGAGCAATTTGAAGGATGTACAGGTTTGAAATAGAAAAACAAAACAAAAAAATATATATATTTACATATAGCTGCAACTTATAGCTTAGCTTATTGCAAATGCCCTTTAAATCTCTCAGCCTATTCTTTCACACTCAGTCCTGTAGAGCTTTGACTTATTTCCATACCATATGATGGTCAGCCAATGACCAACTCTTGAGCCATATTTCCTGAAAGAGTGGCCATCCACTGAATAGATGACATACCATTTAATTATTTATCTGTGATCGGGTGGCAAAAAAAGCCCCATTTTATCCCAATATAAGCCGGTTTAAGGCTCGCATCCAAAACAGCAGTCCTTTCAAAAAATAAACTTTCAAAAAAACATATGTACATACTTATAAACAGCCCGTAAGGCCAGTCAATTCTGAGACTGGTGTATACAGTAACTCAAAGCTGAATGGTACAAGAACAACAGGGTTGAAATAGATCGGAATCTGCAACCGAAAGTGATTTCTTAAAGGCAAACTCCACTTTTTTTTGGAAATATGCTCATTTTACAACTCTCCCAGAGTTAAACAGTTGAGTTTTACCTTTTTCGAATCAGTTATCAGTAACCAGACAGTTTCTGGTCTCATTGACTTCCATAGTAGGAAAAAAAATATACTATGGAAGTCAATGAGACCAAAAACTGCCTGTTTACTAATATTCTTGTAAATATCAGAAAATCGTCTGAATACATTCGAAAACGGTAAAACCCAACTGTTTACCATTGGGGGAGTGGTAAAATGAGCCTATTTCCAAAAAAAGTGGAGTATCCCTTTAAGCCAAAGAAGAGTCCTTAACGTTAAAATCATTTCTCCATTCAAATTTTGTCTTGGAATAATGACATTTGAAAAGAGGGGTACTGGCTCAATGGTTCTCATTAAAATATTCAGTACAACACAAGCTGAATACCGTCGCTGTCTGCTGGTTTGATTTCGCTCGGGCAGAAACGGCATTGTAAAGGCTAATTATCCCCACTGTGATTCAAAGTATCCTAATTGTAGACTCTACTTCAGTGCAATTTATTTTTATAATTTGATAAGAATAGGATGAACACATTAATGTGTGGGTGTATCCACAGTGCTGTCTGGGATGCGAATTTGGCAAACATTATTACTTAAGAGGGAATTTCGGAGAACAACATTTACTAGCTTGAACGGATAAATTGCACTTAAATCCTAAATGATCCCTCAAATATATAAATATATATATAAAAACAAAAACAAAAAACGTATGTGGTGTGACTTTAAATTAAAAACATGGTGAATGTGTCAATGTAATTCAAATAAAGTCATGTGGATAATCCGTAGCCCCCTTTTAGGAATTTGCCCTTGTTATTGCAACTGATTGTCACTAACCTCAAACATTTTGTTATACTGAACATTTCTAAAAGGTGACGAGGAAACACTTCAAAAGCACTAAACAAAACAAGTTTAAAACTCATCAGACAGCACTATGAATTAAAACGGGATTTGTTAATGTTATTTACTCTCACTATTGCTTTAACTGTATTACCATCTCGTTACAATCCTATTGGGGCTTAAATTCACAAAACCAATTGTGATATTTATAGGTTGAACTTCTTTAAGTGCTTTTGCATTATGAATTGCCATGTTCTGCTCTATCACATACTGTTGGTCTTAATTTAAATACCTCACTTTATTAAAAGGTCATTTTATTTATACATACAGTTTCCACAACTCTTGATTGATTGGATGGTGTTGGAACCATGGAATTCAAATTAAGAGTGTTTCATTTCAAGGGCTATAAAAGCAAAATAAACAGGACTTTAAAAAACCAACCAAATGTTGAATTCTAATAAAGTCTGACTGGGCAAAACGAATAAAGAAGGAAAGGATAGCAGCGTGCACTTCATTAAAAACGAATGGGTCCAAGAGAAGAAACTTAATAAATAAGTTGTAAAAATCATTAAGACGACACAGAAGGCAGGTTTAAAGGTCAAGTTAGGATCAAGAGAGGTCATATACAGCTACTGGTGGAGAACTCAAGTCATCATATGCTACAAATGTGGCAATTGGAACAATCCACTCAGAACCAGCCATGTGCTGTGCCATCATATGACTTGACAGCAGCTGGCCTGGGCTGAGGCACAGAGTAGCCCATCCCTGGGGCTTCGCTGGATGTTCACGGAGATGGTCTTTTCACACAGAGGTAGCTGGAGAACATTATTTTTCAAGTTCAGATTGTTCTCCTTGACCAGGCCGAGTTCGTTTAACAT
Organism: Pimephales promelas; assembly: GCF_016745375.1. The sequence continues at coordinate 3,496,301 of NW_024121455.1, forward strand.
GACTGCTGTTTGGTCTTGATAATGCTCCATTGCCCCAACGCCACCATTCAAGGCAGGGTTGATCACTTTGTCTAGACTGTTGTTGGAGCCAATGCACATCTTCCAGGAGGACTTCTCCTGGATTTTAACGCTGGACAGGCTCTGAGGATCAAGGATAAACCGCCCCCCACCACCCCCACCAGAGCTGCGATGTTGAAACTGAGAACTTAAGCACAGACTCATGAGTTTTAGACTTTCCACCAGTTCCCCTGCACTCCGAGCGGCGCTACGTGTTGAGCCAGATGAAGCATTGTTGTTGTTGCTACGCGAACAGCTGGAAGGGCCTCCCTGTCCTTTTGTACTCCCGCCACCTCCACTGCTCCCTCCTGTACTTCCCCCATTTCCTCCTCCTGGAGGGCTGCCCTTGTCTGGTCCTGAGTTACCTTCCCCCGGTGGTTTGCCCTGCCCTCCACTACTACCGCCCCCATTACCCCCAGAGTTTCCAGGCGGACCCTCACTACTGTCCCTGCGGTTCCAGCTGTAGGTGAACCCCGTGTCTTTGTCTAGTCGTCGGCGATGGCTCTCCGAATCATCATCGCTGGTCTCCGAGCTAGAGCAGCTCGAACCACGGCCCTGACTTTTGCGCCGGTGGTAACGCTTCTGGGCCGTACCAGGAGATGCTATGTTCATCTTCAGCCGGCTGAGCTTGGGCGGAAGACTCTCATCCATGTCAAAGTCATCATCTGACTCGCCTTCCTCCTCGAAGATCTGATTGAGCACTGGGGCACTTTTTCGAGATGTAAGTCGGTTGGTGATGGACAGTGGTTTGCGCCGCAATACCACCTGATTCGGCAACGGCGAAGGCTCCTGTTCTTCCTCCTCCTCCTCCTCATCTTCCTCCACCCGAAAGAGGCAAGTTCGTTGCTTGGCTGAAGCGGATGCAAGAGGGGCCATGACCCCAGGCTTAAGGGGGTTTGGGGGCAAAGCGGCAGGTACAGCAGAGCTGCTGGAGGCTTCGCTGATCTCCTCTCTACGGCTCACTTCCAGAAGCCCTTTATTGCGGTGACCGTTTAGCAGGCTCTCTGCACTGCGAGCCGGAGCCTGTGGACCACCAGCATGAGAGATGGACGAAGAAGCTAAGCTGTCCTCGATATCCTGATGCATGTCGATTTTGGTTGGCCATGACTGCCTGCAAAAAAGAAAACAACGTAGTCCTTGTTATAAATAACCTTGCTTTAATAAAGTACAAAGTCAAAAACAGCATAAGGTTGTGACTAAAAGCAGGATAATATTAAGTACAGGTGGACACAGGTGCCAAAAACCATTTTTAAAGACAGAAGCTCTAGAGTGCCTAAGGAAAACAACCCAAATGTGAATGACAGTCCTTGACAAAAAAAGCCAGACTTGCTTCTTGAGCCAAGCACTCGAGCAAGAAACATGGCAATTCAGAAATATATCTGTGACTTGATGCTGCAACTTGCTCTTTTCTTATATCCTTACCTTCCTGCTAGAGCATCATTTACAAAGCACAGTGTGTGCACTTATGCAAGTTGCTATGGAAAGATACTTTACTTTAGGCTTTTGAAACAAAGAGAAACAGAGCTCCACAATGTCCTCCTTGGTTGTCATAACCACATCAACACTGGTATGACAACAAACCAAACACAAAAAATATTTAGCTATATTTAGCATGTTTAGAGGTCTGGTGTGAAATGATTGTAAACATTTCCGTATCTGTTCATCAGTGTTGTGCAAGTTACTTCCAAACTGTAATACATTAGGTATTACTAGTTACTGTTATTTAAAAGTAATTCATTACCTTACAATATTACTGTCCCAGAATTGTAATGCGTTACATTACTCATGTATTACTTTTGAGTTACTTTCACCAAAATAACTAAGTAGAACTTAACTTTGGGGCTGTAACGATATGCAATATGAAACCGAAATCGCGATTCGCCACACGACTCAGATCCACGAACCTACAGAATCGCGACACACCTCTTCCAACTCCAGCGTTATTCTCCTTACCGTCCAGATCCAATGCTGCCTTATCTTTAAATTAGGCTATTAGTATTATTTGAAGTTAACATTATAAAATACGTAGACCTACACCACAAAACTAGTCGAGGATAAATTATTGAAAATTGGGGAAGTCCAGCATTATGGACATTTGCAGTCAAAACTTGAAATAAAAATTCTCAGAAAATACATGTATTGAAACTTATATAGGCTACTTCCTTAAAGGACTCCAGACATTAGACAAATATCAGTCTATGTTTTATTTTCAATATTAGGGAAAAGACACACAGTCATGCGTGACAAAAAAATAGGAGGCAAAATATATTTTTTGTAATTCTGTTAATTACACTGCGCAAATCGGATGAGGAAGGGTTGGCTCTCCGGTCTTCATAGAACTTAAAATATTCATTTTATTTTAGTTTTCGTGTTCGCATTTATGAGGAAAAAAACAATGTTACAGACGCGACTGCTCTGAACTGGCACTAAAAGACTGCTTTAAAACTTTCACATAGTCTGTTGCCTTTAAGAAGTAAAAGCAGACAATACACTGTAATACAACTGTAATACAAGCCTCACTGAACATGTAACGAGTAAAATATTACTGAAAATTGATTAGTAATGCCTTACACTACTGCGTTACAGCAAAAACTAATATGTTACTGTAATGTATTACTTTTGTAATGCGTTACTCCAGTGTTGTAGTCGAGACCACCTCACTCGAGTCCGAGTCGACACCGAGTCCATAGAGAGTCGAGTCCGAGTCGAGTCTGAGACCAGAGACGGTCGAGTCCGAGTCGAGACCGAGACCAGTGAGGGTTGATTACCTAATTTACTTTTATTTACTTAGAGAAATCCTTTTTTTTTTTTACTGAATTTACTTAGAGTTTAAAAATATGATCAGTTTAGGGTAAAAAGGCCACATAGCAGGTGGTGTTAAAAGTAATTTTATTACAATTTGTCATGAGCAGATGCACACTAGAAAATCACCAATCACTGGGCGTGTCAATCAATTTAAATAAATATTTTATTAACATACATTAATAATCATGAAAAATATTTTTAATTGAACTCGAGTGGACTCGGGAATAAGTCCGAGTCCTAAAAAAAAATGTTGAGTACGAGTCAATTCCGAGTCCAAATGGACACGAGTCCATGACAAGACCAAGAAGACCATTAAAATATGGTCTCGAGACCGAGTCCGAGACGAGTCCGAGTCTCGAGTACTACAACACTGCGTTACTCCCAACACTGCTGTTCATCATAAAGAAGAGAATAAGATCATTTCTGCAATGGCTTAAGGTTGTTGCAAATGATGCTGTCTCTACCACTCATCTATATTCTCCACTAGGATGAGGAATTACAATTCTGAGTACATACAGCCTATAAACTCTTTCTGTCTATGAAGGCCACACTGATGAACGAGAACAATACAATCGTGATCTGAGTAACCAATGGCTACAAAAAATGAATTTTTCGGTTCGGTTTGCTTTTGCATTCTGTTGATATTTCTACGTGGATTACCATAAAAAAATCATGTCACCCTTCATGATCCCTGCTGCATCCTGAGGACTCTTTCCTATCTTCACCCCATCCGACATATTCCTCTCTCACTACTTTCCCACACCACACATCCTCTCATTTCTTCCATTCCCTGCTCCTTTCAAAAAGCATCCGCAGCCTCGCCGCTTTTCTAGGTCAGTCCAAACCAATTTCAGCCTCATCTTTTAAACACATTTGTCACCCCGTGCAGCGCTCAGAGGATGTGCTGGCTGTCCACACTCAGCAACAGAGAACAGACAGGGATACTGACATTCAGCAGAGCTGACCTCTCACAACCGCTTATAGTGAATCCTGCCCCTCTCTGAGCACTAAGAGCCAACAAACCTGTGTACACCATGACATGGTAAACTCTTTTGAAAGATAATATTTTTGACAATAAATAATACGAGCAAGACTATAAAGGATTTAACATTTCATTACATGTGGCTTCATACTGCAAAAACAATCTGGAATGAATACAAATCACAAAACGTTTCAAATACCTTCAACATGGAGTTGTGAATTTGTCTTTTTGCACCAGGACGACTTAATACATCTCATAACTAAATAGCATCGTACTGACAAAACGTGTCTAAATAACAGACAGCAGAGATGGGGCAACCCCATGAAGTACCTGAATTGGGCCTTGATGTTACTGGGGCTGGAAGAACGAGGTTGCACCTCTTTCTCCTGCTTTTCCCTCAAGATCCGTTCAGCCAACAAGAAGTAAGTTGCAGTGATGTGGTTGTACTTGTTTGTCTCCAGGGCTCTGGAGGCAGAGCAAAGAGAATGGACAAGTGAGAAGGAGAAACAGTGTGTGAAAAGAAACACCAGTTTAGACAATGAAATTTGGCATGTCGGTAACAAGTAAGACTCCACGGCTCTAACAACTAGAGACCCATGTGGCTTCTATGAGTTCAAAAGGTCTTGTATAGTGGCATACATTTTGAACACCTGAGACTAAAATAACTGAACAATCCCAAATAGCACACCGTCCCAATACAAAAGGGACATTCTGCATTTCGTTTTTTAAGATGGCGAGTCTGGGCATGTTAGCAGAGATTACACTGCTTCTTCAGGGATTGCATACCAACAATTGAACAAATGAGTTTGAATCATGCAGCGACAATCTTTTGGCAAGGATTGAGTTCACGTCATGGCCCAGTTCAGCTCTTATGTGTAAATGCACTGAGATCTAACTTATTTTTGTGAGTGTGAAACAAGGACATTTTGGAAAAGGAAGAATGACTTGTACATGGGATTTTAATGCAGTCATTCAGTACAACAAACATCTTGAGGGTTCCTTTAAGGCAGATTGACTGCAGTTTGTCATAGTGGGGTTCCCCAGCTGCCAGGGAGTGGAATCGAAGACATTAAGGGAAGACTGATGGGTGCTTTGAACTGTCACCCAGCATGCATCTTTCTACAAGACTGTACAGCAGGAGTCTTCTACACTATGTTCGTTTCATGCTCCACTGTCATTGGGATGAACTTATTTTTCAACACTTGTGAAAAATGGTACCCTACTAATAATAAAACCATGTTATCTTACAATAGCTTAGATAGACACAACAGAATAGAACACAATCAATCATTTTGATTTAAGAGTCATAAAGTTGTCAAAGGTTTAACTAAAGCCGTGGTCACATTAGGCTTTGAGCATGCAAAATTTCTTCGAACACTGCAGCGGTCATGATATTCATTTAACATTTAGTAATACACTGAAAATGTAAAAAAATATGCACTCTACTTGACTTTATGGGAAAAAAAAATATTGTTCTATTAATTCAGCCAAGAGGTCACGATGTGACGTATCGATCTGCTACTGGTCACAAGTGTTCACGTAATGCGAATTCGAAGCTCAGAATTCACCAAACTTGAATTTTGGAATGCAGTGAAATGCAAAACTTTTTTACCTGTTGCTCTGCCATTACAGTAGTCGACTTAAAGGGGACATATCATGCAAAATCCACTTTTTTAGCCCTTAAATGCATTTTGTTGTATATTTGGAGTGTTTATAAGTACAGAAAGATGAAATTATTCTCTTCAGGTGCTTCGTTTATATCTTTATATTCTGTTTTGGTCATATTTTTCAACCTGTTCAGATATTTCTGTTTTCTATGACGAGTTTTTTGAGCAAGTGCGTCACCGTATTTGCAGCGGAACTGCCAAATAAGGACATTGACTACCGGTCCAACACTTCAAGCAATCCGCCATTATTATTTCTCGCTCCGATTTTGTAGTCCGAGCTCAATGATGCAGAAGTTACGAGAGGGCAAGTCAAAATGTTCGGTTGTTGGATGTACGTTAGTGACCTGAAGCACTTCAAGGATTCCCACTTCAACAACCTCCGCCAGTATACAGAAGGGTTTGCCGATTGACTTCGTCTGAATGAGGGGTAAATTCCTTCTATCTTTGGAGACGACGAACAGAGCATTTCGATAAGCTGTAAATATCGTTAATAAAAATGAAGTACTTTACTTTCTTAAAACACATGGTGTTCATGGTTTAGCAGTACCTTTGTCTTTCTTTGTTTTTGTTTTGAAGTAACGTTACACGTCTGCAGTATTATTGTTCTTGAGTTTCATCAATGGTCATTTACCTGCGTTGTTTACTGATGCTTTTCTAAACGTATCATATATTGTCAATACAGATTTTTTGTGGTAAGATTAGACCGTAGTCATTTATCTTGTCAGTGTGCTTGTTTTAACAAGAGAAATAGTCGACTTTCACTAATAACACAAAACAGTTAACTCGCATACCAATACATCCATAAGAGGTTGTTCTGCAGGTTCGTCGTCGTCTTTATCAACTCGCTCGCTCTGGCTCGAATATGTAAGGCTTGATGGACAAGTCTTCTGTTGTTGACATTTTATTAACGTGTGATCTCTAATCAAACTACAATAATGGCCGAATGCAGGGAGTTGAACTGACCGTGAACTCATCGACCTGGAGAGCGGGCGGGGTATGACGCATCTCCTTTTTATTCAAAGGGGCCGCTTTGAAACTGGTCGCTCAAAGACGCACATCAGAAAAGGGGTAGAAAAGGGGCCTGTGGAGCTATAATAATGAGGAATTCAGACCCAAGCATTGCAGTTATGTTTTATATAGACCACAACGGTATGATTTATATGTAAAAATGAATGATTTAAAAGCATGATATGTACCCTTTAACACAAAAGACAGCTGTTCAGGCTAAATAGAAAGAATGTTTGAAATCTAGAACCTTTTGTGTTCTTGAATTGTGTAGAGTACTTTTTGGGCCTAAGATGTTGGCTAAGACATATTACTTGACAAGTGTCATTAAAACTAGATTGAACACTCCTCAAGTTTAATACTACCTATTCCTTGTCCAACTAACTGATCTTCAAGCAAAGTGCTTTGGAACCCTTTACACCAAATTCTTTAAGGTGACCACAGATAAACCTGGACTCTCTGTCTAACGCAATCTTTGATTTCAAGACGGTCCTACTTAAGAAAAAATATGAGGACAGAGATACACTTTTGTGGAAAATGTTGTACATCTCAGCTTCCTAAAATCTGCATCACAAGCCTACAACAAGCCTTACTCGATGATGGCTTCTCTATCGGCGATGTCTCCCAGCACCATGCGTTGAATGATACCGTTGTGTTCCTCTTCTGAAAGATTCTTGTGAGACACCAGTGGGGTGTTGAATTTGGTAGCTGGAGATGGGTCCACCCCTTGTAGCCACGCGTGGCTCTCGATCTCCTCCAGTGATGCTCGCCTCTTCGGATCCCTTTGAAGCATTCGGTTTATCAGGCTGCGAAGAGCAGAAAGAGAAAATGAGGATGCACATCAACATTTTCTTGAACATGTGAGCCTAATTCCAGACACCGTTCAAGCCTTAAAGGTACAATATGCAGGATTTTTGCAGTAAAATATCCAAAAACCACTAGGCCAATGTTATACATTTTGTTTAGTTTATTACTTACAATATCCCAAATGTTTACAACTATTTGTAGATTGTGAGAAAATTGCGATTTTTAACCAAGGAAACGGGGCGTGTGAGCAGGGGTGAGGAGTCGCCAGTCAATGACGTCATATCCGCGTTACCCCCGGTTTCCACCAGGTTTGACCTCGTACTGCAATAGTAACCATAGCGCGACAGACGTGGACAACGGGGTCGGTTATGCCCGTTATGTGAGCTCAACAGCGTGAGCCTCCCAAGCAGGGTTTTGTTCAAACATTATGGACCATGGCAAGCAGACTTTAAGACAAAAAGAGGACTAAAACGAAGATCCAACATCTTTCCAGATGCCGAGATCTCCATGTCCGCGACTAACTTCGACTCGAAAGAGACGCGAGTGTTGCATGTTACTTGAGCAAACAGGTAAGCAAATCAATGTATATAAAACTAATCAATGTTATGTAACATGATGAAAAGTTAGAATATGATCTGTATGTTATTCTAATGTTGCCTAGCTTAGTCTTAGCCTAGAAATCTAGACGCACCCTAGCGGCAGCAAAAATTATTTTGCAGCAAAGTGTGTTCTAGCAACTCTCCGTTGGCTTTCGAAGTGGAAAAACCAAACTCTGGTCCGGCCAATCACATCGTGTATAGAGTTGGTGGGCGGGCTTAACACAATGACGGCAGAGTTGTGACGGTTTTGCGCTGTGATTTCCATAGGTGATTTCCTTGATACTTGAAAACAAACAAGATGCAGCTGGCGGACAGCGGTCTTTCGATTCGGCTTTGGCCGCGACTCGGATGACTTGGAGTTAAGAGAATGTCACTTAAGTCATTCTTAAAAAAGGAAGATGTGTTCAGAGTTTTGACGACCGGATACGGCAAAAGTTTAATATATCAACTTGCTCCGCTGGAGAGAAAACCATATACGTCTGGTTAGACATGTGCCGGTATTCGGTAATGCGATAAATCGCGGTAATGAATATGCACGATATTGTTATCGCGGGCTCTTCAAAATACCGTGAAAAATAATAGATTCGAATTTAGACTTTTAAAGCGCGCATTAGCTGCTTATTTTCCTTCAACCGCTCAAACACTGCGTGCTGCGCAGAACACGTGCGCACTCTGATGTAAACAATCCCCATTATGTATAAGCACTGTGTGCATGCAGTGCGCACTAGTCTAATGTAAACAGTCCTCACATGGAGTAGAAGCATGGCGGAATACTCCCGACGATTTATTCCCGCAGGGCTGCCAACTCTCAGACATTCCGCTTTAGACTCAAGCTTGAGACTTTCAGACGCGGAATACGCGCGCGACGCGCAGGGATGTTTTGTTGCTGCGTCGACCTGCATCGACCACGCCGGTGTTAAAGTTCAAAATAGTTAAACTTTTTATTTGTAAAATGGCAAATCGCGTTGTATCTGAAGGGCAACGTTGAACCAAGCGGCCGCAGCGTCGCGCATTCCGCGTCCTGTCTGAAAGGTGCTTAACGCATTTGACACTTTTCACACGCTCTTCTACAGAGAAAAATCACAGAGCAAAGAGGACACTGACACCGACAGACTAGACAGAGCAGGTTACTTTTGATATGAAAGTTGTTATTGATAAATTGAAGTTGATAAATCAGCTCTTCTGATCACAGATCGATGCTCCTCAGTTCAAGTAAACCGATCATCATGTTACTTTCGTTTTTATTTAAAGATACAGTATAACTTACCGAACGGTATATTTACTTGCATAATAACGATCAATCAGTGTTTTCAAACATGGAAAGTAACACTGCAGGAGAACAGTTTTGTCACAAAACGTTACATTTACCTCAGGAAAGCCATTTAAAGGTGCAATGTGTAACAAAGTTGAGTATCTATTAACAGAAATGCAATATGACATCCATAACTATGTTTTCAGTGGTGTATAAAGAACTTACTTAATTAGCCGTAATGTTTTTATTACCTTAGAATAAGACATTAATAGCTCCATAACCGAGGGAATCCCCTTCTATGAAGGTCGCCATGTTGTGACGTCATATTCCTACCGTAGCCGAACGCGAACAAACAGCGCTACAGAACGCGTTTCATCACTACCTTGAAAGAGAAGTAGCGGAAAGCTGGAAGCTAGCCTTACACTCCGTGAGTAGTGACTTTTCCCTTGTGAGTGGTGTAAAATATGTAGTTGGGATTGTTTCATGTAACTTAGTTCTCCCTCGCTGTGTTATGGGTTTGTTATGTTGGGGATAGATGTGCTGTTACGTTCGTGAGACAGCTGATGATTAGTATTCATGTCATTGACCGTAAAACAGCACGTTACAGGAATCACTAACCCGTCGATAGAGACTTTTACTAAAGTCTTTTATCACTAAAGTCGATCGCGAAGAATTTTAAAAATCAGAGAAAAAAAGCCTATTGTGTGTAGTAAATAGTATCTATGGGATGCGGAGATGACATGATTGTAACAGCGCGCGCAGTTCCGACCTTTGGACTCATGCAGACGCGTCCCAGCTCAGCCACAGTAACAGCTCATATTAGACAGCTAAACTATTACTACCTTGTTAGAAAAACTATATAGCTGCTCCCTCGCTGTATTATGGGTTTGCTACAGTATGTGTGGAGAAATGTGCTGCTGGTTACGTTTGTGAGACAATCAGCTGATTATTATTTTATTAAATTATATATTAAAACCCTTGATCCTCACCTGACTATGGCTTTGTAAACAGACAGTATTCATGATGTGGTTTATAATGGACTGTGGTACAGAAACAGTGACAATGTTACACACTCTTGGCTTACTCTGGCTATTCTCTGCTGTCTCAGCCGACGAGATGTTTGTCCCGTTTTAGCAACCGTAGCTTCTTCGAAAGGGAGGGGTGAGCAGTGGGCTGAGCCCTTAGTGCAAACCTGGTGCAAACTCGCAACCGAACCACTAGATGTCGCTAAAAGTCACACATTGCTCCTTTAATGACCAGCACATTAGTTGACTAGAAAAAAATATCAAGGAGTATTTTGCTAAATATTATATTTAATTTCTCTCTGTATGTTTACAGCATTGTGTGAGTTTTTTTTTTTCTTGAGAAACATTAACAGACTGGGCCTACCTAATATTTATCCAAATGAGTCAATATTGAATTAAGACTGAAATCAAATCCAAGAATTTAATTGAATAATACAAACAGTAACCTACCAGTCATTGTAACATGTTGTCACTAAACTTTAAACAATTTGGTTTAGTTTACCATATGTTTCGAAAATCACAATTACACATTGTGATACAAGTTGAGGTTTTTTTAGAGACCCACAATGCATCTGTTTTTCTTGAGCATTAAAATATAACTTCATTAAAATATTGTGATAATACCGTATACCGTGATAAAAGCTCAATCAATTAACCGCAGCATGAAAATTTGATACCGGCACATGCCTACGTCTGGTATACGTCTAGCAATCGTGCCCTGCTTCATACCACAGTCATGTTAAAAACATCAATGTATTCACTCATCCATAAAAGATCCATCAACTTGTCGACAAGATCCATAATTCCGCTTAATGCGGAATATACGTCATCAATATACGCCTTTGTTATTGTAAGAGGTTAGCGACCCCTGGTGGCAAAACAATCTTGCATATTGTACCTTTAACCCAAAAACCTTAACATGTTTCAATGGTCAAAATTCTAACTCGCTAAAAGTTTAGCTAGGCATCTTACATTGTTATTTACACTGAGAACGAATAGAGAACATGCTTAAGATGTAGCTGCCACAGAGGGCCTTCTATCATTAACTGAAGAGAAGCCAATAACACTTGTATTAGCTGACTGAAAATGACTGGAGTTGCTGTTGTTGTGAGCAGCTGCTGAGGAAAAGTTCGACCGGGGCGCATCAGCATTCAGCACACGTACGTGGCAAAATTACAGCCCAACCACCATGAAAGAGCCGAGGAGATTCAGCAGGCTTACAGCGGCAGTCTGAAAATCAGCACCACTGAGCAGCAGAAGCAGCCAGCCCGCTCTAGTCATTATCTGCACGCTAGAAATTTGTGAAGGCAGAGAGAGAATAAATAGATATGAGAACTGGCGAGAGAATCTGCCTGTTCGACTCCACTTGATTATGCTGCCAGGCTCTTATCAACCAACATTACATCTCAAATTGCCATTATAATGCCAAAAATGGGATTCAGAACAAGAGGACTCTTTTAGAACAGAAACTAAGTGATTACAGCCACAATTTCTCCATCACAATATGATAGGGGACGCGACTGTAAGCTGTCATGATGACGTTTCCTCTCCAGGGTTTCAGAAATAACTAGTCATTGGGCATTCTGGCAACAACAACTGTCATTAGTGAAATGTAATAAGAGTGTAGTTATCATTGATGTAACCTTTCAATGTCAACAATAAAAATCCCAAAAGAACAAACTGTGCACAGCACATATGTCTGACATCTCAAAGGCTGTGAATAAATGATGTCACGGTATTCCTGTCATCAAGGCTGCTTGAGTTTATTAATATGCTGTTGAAACGTTTAAAGGTGAAGTGCATTTTTCATTTTGATATTATTGAAAATAACGATAACTTGCAGTTTAAAGGCATACCATGTAATTTTTCACCACTAGAGGTCATGTATCCAAAACAAAGGCACGGCTTGATGATGCCTTGATTTAACAGAATCATGGGAGTTGTTGTCTTAGTTATTATGTGACTACACGGTCACAGCGTATGTTGCTCTTGCATAGTCCGTCAGGACAACTCAATAGTAAGATGTTCCTTGCCATTACTCCATGGTACATCTTTTACACCTTTTTATTGCATGACATTTAATACAGACAAAACTCACATTCAACACTCAAGCAAAAAAAAAAAAAAAAAAAATGGCGAGCTGTAAAGTGGTGCAAGATGCACTAATATCTAAAGCCAATCTTTAAATCTGTGCTGCTAATGCCACACCACTGTTAGGCTTTCCAGTCACATTCCTGGTTTCTTATGGCAAAGAAAGCAATCTACCTAACCTCACCCAAAGAGAATCTGTCACCAGGAAAAAGGACACCACTTAGATTCATAGCCAACTATATACTTTTAAGTTTTAACCTGTCATTGTTTTGAACACATTTGTCTATGAAATATTCATGCTACAGAAGAGATTTCCATTTCTATACTCCACAGTTCTCCAAAACAAAATGCTTCAGGGCTTTGTCTAAAACAGTTATTCCTTTTCGGTGAGAATTTACACTCGTCTCAATCTGGTAATGACTATTACGCCAAGTTGCTAACTGTCCGTGGCCTCTCTGTGAAGGTCATTTTACTACTTTCAAATGTTCTTATTAGCTAAAGACAAATGATAGCTAAAGAGAGATTTCACAAAAGCTAGACATTTGAGTAGCTTGCAGTTGAAATGAAGGGCTGTACATCAATAGCTTGAATTTCACATGCAAATCAAATGTGTGAAAATAGAGGTAGTTGTTTAATGAGAGTGAGAACATTATGCAAGAAGGCAGTGACTAAATTAATCTGCCTGACGCGATTTCCTTAAAATACCCAGTCTGAAAAGCCCTGGAGATAAAACCAAATCCAAACAAAAGAGCTTAAAACCGAAATCAGAGAGACTCTGACAAGCCGCAAGACAGTGAAAATGAAGGAGGGATCAAATCAAATGCTCATATATGAAATAATAAAATACTGCCAACATAGAAATTAGATTTAATGTCAAAAATAAAGAGATTTGGACATTTAAAATCAAATTCCAATCCATTTATTTCGATAAATATTTAAATAGACAAAATTAGGGCCCAAGCACCGATGGTGTGAGGACCTTATTGGAATTGCTCTGTTTTAAAATAAATAAATATAACTTGTAAAGTTATAATAATAAATATAGTAATATATAAGTAATAAATATAAATTTCTTGTGCAGACAGCAAACCATATTTATGACAATCCATTAAAAAAAAAAAAAAAAAAAAAAAAATCGAAACAATAAACATAAAATACAAAAAAATGTGATTTGTACACATTGTGATTTGTCATCTTGCTGCAGTGGGTTCAGCATTGGATTCATGGATCTCTCTATGATGCCAGACTGCTGTCAGCAACCACTTCCACACTGCACAGATCTCCAGCATGACAGGCCACCCTGATAAGACGGCTACTCAAGCCTAATAATCACTCTATCGCTGCTGAACGCTCCAAAACAGTGTAGCAGACCACTGCAGCTTCCTTCCAGCACACATGCCAGCTCATATCTGGGACACAAGAGAAGGTTTATACTCCCAACGTTAAGTGAATGTCTCCTGTCTGGGAGGAAAAGTATCTAAGCAGAAATGCAAGGCCTCAAAATATACTTCAACTGAAATCAAAGAACGAACCGGTGACAGAATTTCGTACAAAATCTGGCTAAAACAAAGTTCGCTTGAAGTTCTTTGAAAATAACTTGCCAAAGCAATTTTTTGGAAAAGTTTGCTCTGGCTGTTTAACACCTTTGAGCTACCATGTCGATTGCATAATAGGTAGGTGTGTTCAAAAGCTCCGCCTTCTTTGACGTGGAAATCTTCTTCATATCATTTCTTCAGTCCAGTCTTTCAAGGTCAGACGTGAGTAAAAACATGAACACACTGGAGAGCTGCTTTTACAGTACAAACTGAAGTTAATTTTTATTGAAAGTGACACTATCACTACTTTTTCATGTTTAATACTGTAAAACTCCTTGCTTTAAAGCATTTTAAGCATTTTTCATGGTCATTAAGCCGTGACCCAATTTTATTTTAGAAATTTGATCATATATAACCAATACAAATTATAAAAAAATTGAACACTCAAAATGGTCTTGCAACCCACCAGTTGAGAAACACTGCTTTTAAAGCAATCGATTGTAAAAAGTTTTGCTGATAATTTACTCACCCCCATGTCATCCAAGGTGTCCATGTCTTCCTTTCTTCAGTCGAAAAGAAATTAAGGTCTTTGATGAAAACATTCCAGGATTTTTCTCCATATAATGGACTTCAGTGGGAACCAAACGGTTCAAGGTCCAAAAGACAGTTTCAGTGCAAACTGCAAACTGTTCAAAGGGCTTTAAACAATTCCAGATGATGTATTATCAAGCAAAACGATCACTCATTTAAAAAAAAATCTTTTTCCGAGTCAATTTGTTAATTTCGTTCGTTGTCTAAACTGAAGAACTCGAAAAATAGATTCATTCATTTTGATGAACGAGTTCGAACAAGAGAGTCACGAACGCGCATCATAGAACAGAGCAAGACGAGCGTTTGTGCTTATAAAACTTAAACTTTGTTATATTTTTTTTTATAAAATGAGCGATCGTTTCAGTTGATAAGACTCTTATTCATCGTCTGGAATCGTTTAAAGCAGAGGTCTCAAACTCGCGGCCGGCAGTCCGTAAGGTGATATTTTGTGGCCCCCTCCTTGAAATTAAAGTTTAATGTTAGTGCGGCCCGTCGTTGCGTTTGCCGCATTTTTTTATTATTATTATCCCTTATGGGCTACCATATATAGTCTCGTGACAGCTTACGGTGGGTTTGTTGTCAATAGTCGTCATAGACAACCACGAAGTACAAATATACTGCGCCTGGAAAAAATGAGCGCGTCGCTTCAATTATGAGTGCGCTTGGCGATTGATTTGTAACGTAACGTTAGGCCTACTTGAGCGAGCGACGTGTTGGATACCCCTGCTCTAAAACAATGTGAGAATAATCATTTTGAGCTTGTAATATGTGTTGTGTCTGAACGCGTTCAATGAACGGTGGTTCATGAACTCGTTCATATTTTGGGCGAACGTGAACTGAACGTAGCCTACTGTATTACTTCCTGATGAACGTTACAGTGAACTCGTTCATTCTAGTGTCTGTGAACTGAGGAGCGAGGAGGCGTCGTAAGATCATTTAAAGGGGTTTTATGAGGTCGGTGAGGATGGGAAAATCTTACATGTCTGTGCAAACTTTGCCCGTCGATAAAATGATTGTTATCTGTGGTTGTATATGGGCTGTGGCAATAATAATAGCCTAATAATAAAAAAGAAGCTTGCAGCAACATATGGAAAAAAATAACTAGTTCATTTTTGAAATATGAACTGAACTAGTTCATTTTAAAATTTGTGAACTGAACTTTTAACTAGTTCATGTAATGAACTTGGTCCAACAGGTTGATAAGAAGGTTTGCTTTGATATGTGCAAAGTCAGTAATTTGCCTGAGACACTATAGCCTGGTTCAACCAGACTCTAGTTCATTTCATTTCCACATAGAGTCTGGAACCGCTCCATTGACAAACGTTTCCTTCCTTGTAGGCGGGTTCACTATTAAAGTTCAAATCTATTGGATCTGCCCAAAGTCACGTATGTCACGCGCCGAAATGGCTGGAAACAACAAGTCCGAATGATCAGAGGATTATGTTTACAATAGGATTTCAGTCAACGAGCGCCGCAGGTTTTGTTAATCTAGGAACAATTATTAATTCGAAATGTATATTTGACACGAAGGACAGTGATATATTCATTCAACGGTGGAAGCTGTGTCTAATCATTACAAATACGCCACTGTGGTCGCTTTCTGATCTGCCGCAAATGCTGTAGCAGCTACAGTGAATGATCAGTCTGTCTCTATCTGCAGATGTGTAATAAACAACAATTTTCATATTACGTCTTATTGTTTCTTAATTACCTTAATTATGGTCTTCAAAGTATGTGTTTGTACATTTTTATGTGGCATTTATTTTTTTTAGTAAAACAAATCAACCATTGCCATCTAAAACTGAAAATCAAATATTTTCAAAGTATGTTTTTTCACATTTTTATTTATGACAATTATTTTTTTTAAATCACAACCAATTTGTATGATTTACAACATGTAAAACTGACACAACAACCTCCTGCATGAGTGCACAAAGGGGCTCAAAATGTTCTATTCATCACAAGAATCAGTAAATTTACAGTTGGGAATATGAGCGACTGACATGACTCCTGAGCGGATCTTCAACCATAGTTTAACAGCCAGGACTCGGGGCTTCCGAACACCGCCAACACCAGGCTAAACCGTCCGTCCAAAATGTCACGGTCATCGTGCACGAACTGCCCAGCACAAACTTCCAAACGTTCTGCCTCCTTCACTTGGTCCTCAGTTGTGCAACAAGAGGTTAGACGATAACAATCCGGATGTCGATAACAATCCGGATGCCAACAACGGACCGAATAGCTTTTCTCACGTCTTTCTCCGCTGCCATTACTGAATTGAAACTGACGCGCTTACATCAACGTCATCTTTCTCAGCCACTCCCTCTATTCGCTGATTGGTCCTACAAAAAATTGGTTTCTAGAAACCTAAGGATATGGAGCGATCCCAGACGTAGTACAGAAGTAAAATGAAATTGAGCGGAAGTACGTAGGAGGGCGCAGCCAGGCTAGAGACATTATACATGTGTAGAAAGAATTATTTGCATTTCAAAAGCAGTAATTGTTTTTCTAAGTATAATAAGAGGAAATGTGCCTTTCGACAAAAAAGACAAAGAAAGTTTGTAAAATGAACTTCAACTGTCAGAAGGACAGTTCAGAGGAACAGTTCAGAAGAAACGCTAATAATAAAGATTGAGAAGATTGGATCAGTTGTGCTCCATTTTTGGAATACTTAAATACAATTTTTTTTGGAATACTCGATGCGGCCCGGCCTGACCCAGACTCTATCTCCACCGGCCCCCAGTTAATTTGAGTTTGAGACCCCTGGTTTAAAGCCCTTTGAACAGTTTGCAGTCTGCACTGAAACTCTCCTTTGGACCTTGAATCATTTGGTTACCAGTAAAGTGCATTATATGGAGAAAAATCCTGGAATGTTTTCATCAAAAACCTTAATTTCTTTTCGACTGAAGAAAAAAATGACATGGATATCTCGGATGACATGAGGGTGAGTAAATTATCAGCAAAAGTTTGTTATTGAGAGAAGAACGCAGCACTGACAATCATCTTAAAGCTTCCCTCAGATATTTTAAACGTATTTATAAGCAAAAGAACGAAAAGAACTTTGCCGTGAGCATATCGAGGCCTTAACACTTCAACTTCAGCAGAGATTTGTAAAGGATGTATGTCCCCCCCACCCACCCCAGCTGAGAAATGGGCACTTTGATTGTTTAGTCTAAATTTATCTCCAGTATCTGTGCTAGCGGAAAGGCCATCGCAGGAGGAACCGTGGAAATCTGTTTGGAATGTTTTCGCTCCTCCCGAGGATAACAGCAGATATCACTGCATGTAAAATAACACACAAATGCAGACTGTAGACTGAACAATTCAAATTATGCTTTCTTTTAGTGTTGCACTAAGAATATGGATGAGATCCACATGAAATTCAAAACCCTCTTTCTTCTCAAAGAATGTAGAGTAAAAAAAGGTGATCAAATAATGATGAATTATTCATGTTAATGATGGTTGACATTAAAATGGTGGCAGATGGAAGCCGAGTGATGTTGATGAGCCAACCACTGCTTGTACATGTATTAACCACATGGTGTGCTGCATTGCCTATCAAATTCATCTGTGATTCTGCAACGCTGAGAAAGCAAGCTACCCGACAGCAGTCACTGGGGTATAGAGAGGGCTGAATCACACAGCTGGCTCTTTTTACGGCCAAAATACACCCTGAACGTGGATGTCAGTCTTAAACACTGCAAGTTTATGCTGCACGAGCCAAACTAAACACAGAAAAATAAATAAAATGAAGTCACAGGAGGAATTTGCAGAAGTGCCCCGCAGGGTTGGACGTGGAGCAGGGCACACCCTGATGAGAGGATATATTAAGACAAAATGACAGATAGTGCAACTAGTTCTTGTTGCTGAAGAATCTTTCCCTGTGTTGACACACAGGCCAGGGTTCCTTTTTTCTGTAAACAGTGTTTTAAAGGAGCAGTGCAATAATTTAGTTTGAATTAGATTTTCATTTTTTATCATTTCATTTGGTAATTTTTGTACGTTTTAGTAATTTGTGTTGTCGTCATTTTTATTAGTTTTTTTATTTTTTTTACAAAATTTTGTTTTAGTTTTAGTTTATTTAAAAACTTGAGAAATGTTCATTTGAGAACTAGCTTTTGATAAAGACTGTTGTGAATGAAACCCAGGAAAAGATTTAGCCAAGAAGTTGCACTTTTCACTTAAATGATTTAGTAATGGGAGAACCATGCTTTTTATCATACTTAATATTTAGACAATGATAATCTTACACTGCATGGTACGGCTCACTTTTGGGGGTGTTTCCATGGTGGTTAACACTTTACTTGAATGGGTGTGTAATGACACCTTCATTACCATGACATGACATATTTCTTGAATATGAAGTAGGGTTTATGCATGTTTATGACAACTGTCATTAAGTGACTTTCGCTCAATAATGACATTTTGAATGCAAATATGTCTTTGTTATGACATCTTGACATAAACCATTACATCATAACCTGTCAGTGTCTTTGTCATGACAACTTGTCATAAAATTAAGTTAAATTGTCATGTGGTTGGTTATGACATTGGCTGTAATGAGGCCATTATAACTGTGTCATGTTTCGTGAATATTTTTCGTGACCTCAACTACAGTGGTGCAAATTGAATTTGTCATTAAAAAGTTATTATGGCATCATGACAACTAGGGCTGGGCGATATATCGAATATGTACGATGTATCGTTATATTTTTTGAAACGATATGGAATGAGGCAATACCGTTTATATCGATACAGTAGTTTGATATGAGCACATCTGAAAAATAGCGGAGGTTGCAGTGTGAGCTGCTGCAGTGAAAGTAGCTAGGCTACGTAGTACAATTTGTCCTAAACATGACACAAGCTTATATTAATTGCGTCAAAATCACTTTGATATAGTTAACAAGTTTAAGGCAGCTTGCCGCCCTGTCAAATGCTCTGACAGACACTGTTGCTGACTGACAGATATACTTGCGCTGTTTAATGCGTTTGAGATGTGGTGCTTTCCTCAGTGCTCAACTTACATTTCACATATTCTCCATCTGTAAATGTTAGAAAGTAAAGCAAATATGTCCATTTCACAACAAATATGTCCATGTCAGAAGAGGACGAGCTTCTGCAAGTGAATCTCCGCTAAAATTCATGCTTCCTTGAACGAGCGCCGGCGCGCGCATGCGCGTGAATAGTACTACGTAGTACGCAATAATTCTGACTAAAATAAACATATTGCTAAAATATTTGTTGTTGGAGAAAATAAATGTGCCATATGTGGAATTTTAAACCTACAAGTATATATTTTTAATGAAAGTGAAAGTGATTATAATGGGGTAGCCTAATCAAATGCAGGCTAATATAATTAGTTTGTGCTTTTGTTTTTGTTTTTATTTTCATTTTTAGTTTAGCTTTTAGTCAATATAAAAACAAAAGCTTTTTGCACATAATATATTGCATAGCCTATATTATATTTGTTTCCATATCCTTCAATATCAACATTGTTTGTAGGATATCATTGGGCCGAATGTGATATATATATTATATATATATATATATATATATATATATATATATATATATATATATATATATATTATATTTTAATATAAAGATTTTCTTTATCTAAATAGAAAACGTAGAAAGTACCGAGATATATATCGTATATCGCCATTTGACCAAAAAATATCGAGATATGATTTTTTGGCCATATCGCCCAGCCCTAATGNTTAGTAAACTCAGTTACAAATTTTAAAAAGTAATTAGTTACTTAAGAAAGTAACTATTGCGTTACTTTCAAGTAAAATTACATTTTAAATGCTCAAATGTGACCCCACCTCTACCCCTATTTAACGGAACTTAAAACACATGTGCATGTTCAATTATTTATGAAAAATCTGAATTTTATAATGAAATTGACACTTAATACAATACATTAACAGAAACATGAAACATTGTACACACATCTAAAAAAAAATGTTGCTGTGGGACAAAGTGAGACTAGCCTCCAATCAAATGCCATGTATGTAGATATTATGTTTATATAGTGGATCAATGCAAATAACACAATAGATGTTTTGGAACTTTTGATATTTATTGCCCCTCAACAGGCCACAACTGGGCAAAATTAAATTAAGTTTGTTAAGCTGTTGAGTTATATGTTCTCATTAACTATATTATTTTATGTTTCTTACTGTTATTTTGTTTTTACTTTATGCTATTTACTGTTACTAAAAATGTGCAAGAGTTCATTGTGCGCATGTGTGAACAAATGGGGACTTTTATTTTGACTCAACTTGTGTTCCTTCCTTGAGATGAATGTCGTGCTGCTGCTCCCTCGCTCACTGATGTTATGCCAGCGCATTGAGACGAAAACTAACAAATAAATAACACTGAGAAATTGTATCTGGATTGTTCTTTAGAGGATGGATGATCGCAATATTGTGCATGGACATAACAGACGAAAATGAAAACTTAACATAAGCAATACCATTTAGAGAAGGCTATGATGGGTCGTTCGCGGAGGAGCGTAGGTGATGATGGATCGACTCGTTCGCGAATGAGCTTTTGATGGGTCGTTCGCGATTCGCGAATGAGCCGACTCTTTTATTTGAACGTCGGGAGCTGGCTCGCATATCTGAAGAGCCGACTCTATTTTTACAAATTTAGCCTATAGAAATTAAATAATTATATAATAAAAAGTGAAATATTATTAATAGTCAAAGTCATTTAAAGAGCCGTTTGTGAGCCAAAAGAACCAGCTGTGGGACAAAGCTGACTCAGCAGCTTTTCAGAGCTGAGTCAAAAGAGCCGAATGCTCATCACTACTATGCGTGCTTTAGAACACCCGCCCAACTCTACCTCTGATTGGCTTACAGTGACAGTTTACTCTACCTCAGCCAATCGTCAGCATTTATGCGCTTGTCTCGTGCTCAATGGAAGAACAGTAAAAAAGTGTGCCTCTCGCTCAGAGATCTAGTTGGTCTGATGGAAAAAAAAACAGCTTCATCAGTTGTTATAGTAACGGGACGCGTTTTTGGCAGTAACGGTAACGGCGTTGTTAAGATGAGAAGAGTAATTAATTAGATTACTCGTTACTGGAAAAAGTAATGCCGTTAGTAACGGCGTTATTTTATAACGCCGTTATTCCCATCACTGCATATTGTACCTTTAACCCAGAAACCTTAACATGTTTCAATGGTCAAAATTCTAAAAGTTTAGCTAGGCATCTTACATGGTTATTTACACTGAGAACGAATAGAGAACATGCTTAAGATGTAGCTGCCACAGAGGGCCTTCTATCATTAACTGAAGAGAAGCCAATAACACTTGTATTAGCTGACTGAAAATGACTGGAGTTGCTGTTGTTGTGAGCAGCTGCTGAGGAAAAGTTCGACCGGGGCACATCAGCATTCAGCACACGTACGTGGCAAAATTACAGCCCAACCACCATGAAAGAGCCGAGGAGATTCAGCAGGCTTACAGCGGCAGTCTGAAAATCAGCACCACTGAGCAGCAGAAGCAGCCAGCCCGCTCTAGTCATTATCTGCACGCTAGAAATTTGTGAAGGCAGAGAGAGAATAAATAGATATGAGAACTGGCGAGAGAATCTGCCTGTTCGACTCCACTTGATTATGCTGCCAGGCTCTTATCAACCAACATTACATCTCAAATTGCCATTATAATTCCAAAAATGGGATTCAGAACAAGAGGACTCTTTTAGAACAGAAACTAAGTGATTAAAGCCACAATTTCTCCATCACAATATGATAGGGGACGCGACTGTAAGCTGTCATGATGACGTTTCCTCTCCAGGGTTTCAGAAATAACTAGTCATTGGGCATTCTGGCAACAACAACTGTCATTAGTGAAATGTAATAAGAGTGTAGTTATCATTGATGTAACCTTTCAATGTCAACAATAAAAATCCCAAAAGAACAAACTGTGCACAGCACATATGTCTGACATCTCAAAGGCTGTGAATAAATGATGTCACGGTATTCCTGTCATCAAGGCTGCTTGAGTTTATTAATATGCTGTTGAAACGTTTAAAGGTGAAGTGCATTTTTCATTTTGATATTCTTGAAAATAACGATAACTTGCAGTTTAAAGGCATACCATGTAATTTTTCACCACTAGAGGTCATGTATCCAAAACAAAGGCACGGCTTGATGATGCCTTGATTTAACAGAATCATGGGAGTTGTTGTCTTCGTTATTATGTGACTACACGGTCACAGCATATGCTGCTCTTGCATAGTCTGTCAGGACAACTTAATAGTAAGATGTTCCTTGCCATTACTCCATGGTACATCTTTTACACCTTTTTATTGCATGACATTTAATACAGACAAAACTCACATTCAACACTCAAACAAAAAAAAAAAAAAAAAAATGGCGAGCTGTAAAGTGGTGCAAGATGCACTAATATCTAAAGCCAATCTTTAAATCTGTGCTGCTAATGCCACACCACTGTTAGGCTTTCCAGTCACATTCCTGGTTTCTTATGGCAAAGAAAGCAATCTACCTAACCTCACCCAAAGAGAATCTGTCACCAGGAAAAAGGACACCACTTAGATTCATAGCCAACTATATACTTTTAAGTTTTAACCTGTCATTGTTTTGAACACATTTGTCTATGAAATATTCATGCTACAGAAGAGATTTCCATTTCTATACTCCACAGTTCTGCAAAACAAAATGCTTCAGGGCTTTGTCTAAAACAGTTACACTCGTCTCAATCTGGTAATGACTATTACGCCAAGTTGCTAACTGTCCGTGGCCTCTCTGTGAAGGTCATTTTACTACTTTCAAATGTTCTTATTAGCTAAAGACAAATGACAGCTAAAGAGAGATTTCACAAAAGCTAGACATTTGAGTAGCTTGCAGTTGAAATGAAGGGCTGTACATCAATAGCTTGAATTTCACATGCAAATCAAATGTGTGAAAATAGAGGTAGTTGTTTAATGAGAGTGAGAACATTATGCAAGAAGGCAGTGACTAAATTAATCTGCCTGACGCGATTTCCTTAAAATACCCAGTCTGAAAAGCCCTGGAGATAAAACCACCAAATCCAAACAAAAGAGCTTAAAACCGAAATCAGAGAGACTCTGACAAGCCGCAAGACAGTGAAAATGAAGGAGGGATCAAATCAAATGCTCATATATGAAATAATAAAATACTGCCAACATAGAAATTAGATTTAATGTCAACAATAAAGAGATTTGGACATTTAAAATCAAATTCCAATCCATTTATTTCGATAAATATTTAAATAGACAAAATTAGGGCTCAAGCACCGATGGTGTGAGGACCTTATTGGAATTGCTCTGTTTTAAAATAAATAAATATAACTTAATACTAGAAAAAAAAACTATTCTTAAGGTCAAGGTGTCTTTATTAGTACCCAAGGGGGAAAAAAATTCTTGTGCAGACAGCAAACCATATTTAAGACAATCCATTAAAAAAAAAAAAAAAAAAAAAATCGAAACAATAAACATAAAATACAAAAAAATGTGATTTGTACACATTGTGATTTGTCATCTTGCTGCAGTGGGTTCAGCATTGGATTCATGGATCTCTCTATGATGCCAGACTGCTGTCAGCAACCACTTCCACACACTGCACAGATCTCCAGCATGACAGGCCACCCTGATAAGACGGCTACTCAAGCCTAATAATCACTCTATCGCTGCTGAACGCCCCAAAACAGTGTAGCAGACCACTACAGCTTCCTTACAGCACACATGCCAGCTCATATCTGGGACACAAGAGAAGGTTTATACTCCCAACGTTAAGTGAATGTCTCCTGTCTGGGAGGAAAAGTATCTAAGCAGAAATGCAAGGCCTCAAAATATACTTCAACCGAAATCAAAGAACGAACCGGTGACAGAATTACGAACAAAATCTGGCTAAAACAAAGTTCGCTTGAAGTTCTTTGAAAATAACTTGCCAAAGCAATTTTTTGGAAAAGTTTGCTCTGGCTGTATAACACCTTTGAGCTACCATGTCGATTGCATAATAGGTAGGTGTGTTCAAAAGCTCCGCCTTCTTTGACGTGGAAATCTTCTTCATATCATTTCTTCAGTCCAGTCTTTCAAGGTCAGACGCGAGTAAAAACATGAACACACTGGAGAGCTGCTTTTACAGTACAAACTGAAGTTAATTTTTATTGAAAGTGACACTATCACTACTTTTTCATGTTTAATACTGTAAAACTCCTTGCTTTAAAGCATTTAAGCATTTTTCATGGTCATTAAGCCGTGACCCAATTTTATTTTAGAAATTTGATCATATATAGCCAATAAAAATTATAAAAAAAATTGAACACTCAAAATGGTCTTGCAACCCACCAGTTTAGAAACACTGCTTTTAAAGCAATCGATTGTAAAAACTTGTGCTGATAATTTACTTACCCCCATGTCATCCAAGGTGTCCATGGTCTTCCTTTCTTCAGTCGAAAAGAAATTAAGGTCTTTGATGAAAACATTCCAGGATTTTTCTCCATATAATGGACTTCAGTGGGAACCAAACGGTTCAAGGTCCAAAAGACAGTTTCAGTGCAAACTGCAAACTGTTCAAAGGGCTTTAAACAATTCCAGATGATGTATTATCAAGCAAAACGATCACTCATTTAAAAAAAAAATCTTTTTCCGAGTCAATTTGTTAATTTCGTTCGTTGTCTAAACTGAAGAACTCGAAAAATAGATTCATTCATTTTGATGAACGAGTTCGAACAAGAGAGTCACGAACGCGCATCATAGAACAGAGCAAGACGAGCGTTTGTGCTTATAAAACTTAAACTTTGTTATATTTTTATAAAATGAGCGATCGTTTCAGTTGATAAGACTCTTATTCATCGTCTGGAATCGTTTAAAGCAGAGGTCTCAAACTCGCGGCCCGCGGGCCGCAAGGTGATATTTTGTGGCCCCCTCCTTGAAATTAAAGTTTAATGTTAGTGCGGCCCGTCGTTGCGTTTGCCGCATTTTTTTATTATTATTATCCCTTATGGGCTACCATATATAGTCTCGTGACAGCTTACGGTGGGTTTGTTGTCAATAGTCGTCATAGACAACCACGAAGTACAAATATACTGCGCCTGGAAAAAATGAGCGCGTCGCTTCAATTATGAGTGCGCTTGGCGATTGATTTGTAACATAACGTTAGGCCTACTTGAGCGAGCGACGTGTTGGATACCCCTGCTCTAAAACAATGTGAGAATAATCATTTTGAGCTTGTAATATGTGTTGTGTCTGAACGCGTTCAATGAACGGTGGTTCATGAACTCGTTCATATTTTGGGCGAACGTGAACTGAACGTAGCCTACTGTATTACTTCCTGATGAACGTTACAGTGAACTCGTTCATCCTAGTGTCTGTGAACTGAGGAGCGAGGAGGCGTCGTAAGATCATTTAAAGGGGTTTTATGAGGTCGGTGAGGATGGGAAAATCTTACATGTCTGTGCAAACTTTGCCCGTCGATAAAATGATTGTTATCTGTGGTTGTATTTGGGCTGTGGCAATAATAATAGCCTAATAATAAAAAAGAAGCTCGCAGCAACATATGGAAAAAAATAACTAGTTCATTTTTGAAATATGAACTGAACTAGTTCATTTTAAAATTTGTGAACTGAACTTTTAACTAGTTCATGTAATGAACTTGGTCCAACAGGTTGATAAGAAGGTTTGCTTTTAAATGTGCAAAGTCAGTAATTTGCCTGAGACACTATAGCCTGGTTCAACCAGACTCTAGTTCATTTCATTTCCACATAGAGTCTGGAACCGCTCCATTGACAAACGTTTCCTTCCTTGTAGGCGGGTTCACTATTAAAGTTCAAATCTATTGGATCTGCCCAAAGTCACGTATGTCACGCGCCGAAATGGCTGGAAACAACAAGTCCGAATGATCAGAGGATTATGTTTACAATAGGATTTCAGTCAACGAGCGCCGCAGGTTTTGTTAATCTAGGAACAATTATTAATTCGAAATGTATATTTGACACGAAGGACAGTGATATATTCATTCAACGGTGGAAGCTGTGTCTAATCATTACAAATACGCCACTGTGGTCGTTTTCTGATCTGCCGCAAATGCTGTAGCAGCTACAGTGAATGATCAGTCTGTCTCTATCTGCAGATGTGTAATAAACAACAATTTTCATATTACGTCTTATTGTTTCTTAATTACCTTAATTATGGTCTTCAAAGTATGTGTTTGTACATTTTTATGTGGCATTTATGTTTTTTAGTAAAACAAATCAACCATTGCCATCTAAAACTGAAAATCAAATATTTTCAAAGTATGGTTTTTCACATTTTTATTTATGACAATTATTTTTTTTTTAAATCACAACCAATTTGTATGATTTACAACATGTAAAACTGACACACCAACCTCCTGCACGAGTGCACAAAGGGGCTCAAAATGTTCTAGTCATCACAAGAATCAGTAAATTTACAGTTGGGAATATGAGCGACTGACATGACTCCTGAGCGGATCTTCAACCATAGTTTAGCAGCCAACACCAGGCTAAACCGTCCGTCGGTCATCGTGCACGAGCTGCCCAGCACAAACTTCCAAACTTTCTGCCTCCTTCACTTGGTCCTCAGTTGTGCAACAAGAGGTTAGACAATAACAATCCGGATGTCGATAACAATCCGGATGCCAACAACGGACCGAATAGCTTTTCTCACGTCTTTCTCCGCTGCCATTACTGAATTGAAACTGACGCGCTTACATCAACGTCATCTTTCTCAGCCACTCCCTCTATTCGCTGATTGGTCCTACAAAAAAATTGGTTTCTGGAAACCTAAGGATATGGAGCGATCCCAGACGTAGTACAGAAGTAAAATGAAATTGAGCGGAAGTGCGGAGGAGGGCACAGCCAGGCTAGAGACACTATACATGTGTAGAAAGAATTATTTGCATTTCAAAAGCAGTAATTGTTTTTCTAAGTATAATAAAAGGAAATGTGCCTTTCGACAAAAAAGACAAAGAAAGTTTGTAAAATGAACTTCAACTGTCAGAAGGACAGTTCAGAGGAACAGTTCAGAAGAAACGCTAATAATAAAGATTGAGAAGATTGGATCAGTTGTGCTCCATTTTTGGAATACTTAAATAAAAATTTTTTTGGAATACTCGATGCGGCCCGGCCTGAACCAGACTATCTCCAGCGGCCCCCAGTTAATTTGAGTTTGAGACCCCTGGTTTAAAGCCCTTTGAACAGTTTGCAGTCTGCACTGAAACTCTCCTTTGGACCTTGAACCGTTTGGTTACCAGTAAAGTCCATTATATGGAGAAAAATCCTGGAATGTTTTCATCAAAAACCTTCATTTCTTTTCGACTGAAGAAAAAAATGACATGGATATCTCGGATGACATGAGGGTGAGTAAATTATCAGCAAAAGTTAGTTATTGAGAGAAGCACGCAGCACTGACAATCACCTTAAAGCTTCCCTCAGATATTTTAAACGTATTTTTTAAGCAAAAGAACGAAAAGAACTTTGCCGTGTGCATATTGAGGCCTTAACACTTCAACTTCAGCAGAGATTTGTAAAGGATGTATGTCCCCCCCACCCACCCCAGCTGAGAAATGGGCCCTTTGATTGTTTAGTCTAAATTTATCTCCAGTATCTGTGCTAGCGGAAAGGCCATCGCAGGAGGAACCGTGGAAATCTGTTTGGAATGTTTTCGCTCCTCCCGAGGATAACAGCAGATATCACTGCATGTAAAATAACACACAGACTGAACAATTCAAATTATGCTTTCTTTTAGTGTTGCACTAAGAATATGGATGAGATCCACATGAAATTCAAAACCCTCTTTCTTCTCAAAGAATGTAGAGTAAAAAAAGGTGACCAAATAATGATGAATTATTCATGTTAATGATGGTTGACATTAAAATGGTGGCAGATGGAAGCCGAGTGATGTTGATGAGCCAACCACTGCTTGTACATGTATTAACCACATGGTGTGCTGCAATGCCTATCAAATTCATCTGTGATTCTGCAACGCTGAGAAAGCAAGCTACCCGACAGCAGTCACTGGGGTATAGAGAGGGCTGAATCACACAGCTGGCTCTTTTTACGGCCAAAATACACCCTGAACGTGGATGTCAGTCTTAAACACTGCAAGTTTATGCTGCACGAGCCAAACTAAACACAGAAAAATAAATAAAATGAAGTCACAGGAGGAATTTGCAGAAGTGCCCCGCAGGGGTGGACGTGGAGCAGGGCACACCCTGATGAGAGGATATATTAAGACAAAATGACAGATAGTGCAACTAGTTCTTGTTGCTGAAGAATCTTTCCTTGTGTTGACACACAGGCCAGGGTTCCTTTTTTCTGTTAACAGTGTTTTAAAGGAGCAGTGCAATAATTTAGTTTGAATTAGATTTTCATTTTTTATCATTTCATTTGGTAATTTTTGTATGTTTTAGTAATTTGTGTTGTCGTCATTTTTATTAGATTTTTTTTTTTTTTTTTACAAAATTTTGTTTTAGTTTTAGTTTATTTTAAAACTTGAGAAATGTTCATTTGAGAACTAGCTTAATTACAATTATAAAAAGTTTAAATGCGGTGGAACACCTTTTGATAAAGACTGTTGTGAATGAAACCCATGAAAAGATTTAGCCAAGAAGTTGCACTTTTCACTTAAATGATTTAGTAATGGGAGAACCATGCTTTTTATCATACTTAATATTTAGACAATGATAATCTTACACTGCATGGTACGGCTCACTTTTGGGGGTGTTTCCATGGTGGTTAACACTTTACTTGAATGGGTGTGTAATGACACCTTCATTACCATGACATGACATATTTCTTGAATATGAAGTAGGGTTTATGCATGTTTATGACAACTGTCATTAAGTGACTTTCGCTCAATAATGACATTTTGAATGCAAATATGTCTTTGTTATGACATCTTGACATAAACCATTACATCATAACCTGTCAGTGTCTTTGTCATGACAACTTGTCATAAAATTAAGTTAAATTGTCATGTGGTTGGTTATGACATTGGCTGTAATGAGGCCATTATAACTGTGTCATGTTTCGTGAATATTTTTCGTGACCTCAACTACAGTGGTGCAAATTGAATTTGTCATTAAAAAGTTATTATGGCATCATGACAACCAATGTTTCTTAAGTTTGATAATGAATATGTCATGTTTATGACATATTTATGACAGGTTGTGTTGTCTTAGTAATGTCAAGTTGTCATGACAAAGACACTGACAGGTTATGATGTATTGGTTTGTCAAGTTGTCAATACCAAGACATCTCAAACAACGTGGCAGAACTGAGCGAATGACACTTAATGACAGTTGAGTCACAAACATACATAAAAATTCCTTCATATTCATAACATATGTCATGATTATGAAGGTGTCATGTTAGTCTTGCACACCCCTTCAAGTAAAGTGTTACCCCATGGTGTACAGTACCTAGTACCTGGTAATATTTTTAGTACCACCTCGGTTGAGGTTCCACGCGAGCCGTACCGATACTAAAATGTGACGTGTAAACACTGCAGATCACTGATTGGTCAGAGAGAATTGCCACTACCAGCTAGGGTTGGGTATCGAGAATCGAGTATCGATTGGAACCGAGACTAACTTTTCGTTTTTCCCGGAATCGTTCAAAAGTTAAAATTTCGATTCCTAGTTTCGATATTCACAGTCCGCCGAGCGGAAGAAGAAACCGCTGAACAACACCAACGAAGAAGCGTCTACCGGAAGTGTTGGCATAACCACGCGAGTCGAACATGAGTACCTTACGTCGGCGATCCAAAGTGTGGCTTCGCTTTTCTAAAAATAACGAAATCTCGGCAAAATGCAAAATTTGTGACAAAAGGAGTATTTTTACAGAAGGAGTATTTCCTTCCGAAAGGATTATTTCCTTCAGAAAGGCCGTTGGTTGGCAAGGTTAGCTAAACTTTTTTGACCCTGCCTCTTAAAAGAATTGGAATCGAGAATCGTTAGGAACCGGAATCGAAACAAGGAATCGGAATCAGAATCAGAATCGTTCAAATTCAAACGATACCCAACCCTACTACCAGCATCATTGGATTTGCGACACGAGACACCAAACCTGCTATTTTTCAATAGTCAGTAACAACCAAATCAGTATAATTTGTTTGCACTTTTTTAAAAGACTTGATTTAAACGACCGTGGAAATGAAATGGATGTACATGGTCAGTAGACGAGGTGATGATGTTCCTCTCATTGGTAGCCGAGGAGCGGCAGTAGAGGCGGCTACAGTCTATAATCCCACACACTTTGAATCTTTGGGTGACACTAAATGGAGCTGTAAATGTAACGATATATCAAGTTTAATTACGTTTTTGTTGTTGTTTGTTTTTTCCCCCAAAGATGAATTATTCTAGCATAACGGGGGGAAAAAATACTTCAAGGTTTATTATTATTATCTACTGAACATTTAAAGAAGCTTAAAAGCATTCTTTAAGTGATGGAATGTATCAATGCTGAAAGGTAAAGGAAATCATTTCAGAGAAAACCAAGTTTCTATAATATTGGTTTTAGTGGAGACAGTTTGCTGATAAAGCCATAAATCACATCGACCACACTGCACTGTAACAGAGAGCTTGTTTGTGCAGCAGATCCAGTTCCATCGTGAAATCAAAATGACAAACACCAGCAACAAACAAATGTGAAGGAAAAAATAAATAAAATAAAATAAAATGAGAAGGGTGAAAGCACAGGACAAAAATAGAAAACTAATTGAGGCAAAAAAGAAAATGAAAACCACTAATGGAATGCTTACATTTTTCATGCATCACTTGTTCGCATTTGATGATGCCGAGAGAGCTGCACATTAAATGATTATCATCCAATATTATAAAACTTCCAGAGAATAATAACAAACAGGAATTTGAAGACTATGAAAGGCAAAAACAGAAAAATGTTAATAAAGAAAAAATTATGAAATAAGATTTGAAAAAAATCAGCTCAGCGAACTTTTTCAACAGCCAATTAGCCCAGTGCTCTCCATGTGAACATTTCCACAGCTTACTGTGTTAACCTTATTAACATGTACTAATGTTGGACCACTACAGGCTACTTCCGGCTACGTCGCCCGTGACCTTTTGAACGTAATTACGTAATACGTGACGTTGCAAACGCGCCTCACAGAATAGAGCAAGGCTAGCATTTGTCCTTAGAAAAGTTACATTTTTGGAATAAGTTTTGAAATAACCGATCGTTTCGCATGAAAAGACCCTTATTCATCGTCTGATATCGTTTAAAGACATTTGAAGCTGCATCTGAAACTGTTATTAACACTATCTTTTGGACCTTGAACCATCCGGTTCCCATTGAAGTCCATTATATGGAGAAAAATCCTGGAATGTTTTCATCAAAAACCTTAATTTCTTTTCGACTGAGGAAAGTGAGTAAATTATCAGCAAAAGTTTTTTCAAAAGTGAACTAATCCTTTAACAAAGACAAAAACCTAAAATTCCTTTCATTCTAAGAGTAATTTGCCGTTATCAATGAGTTGAGTTTATCAATTGGTCTTTACGCAACTATGTACTGAAATATTAACCACCGGTGAAACAGGTTTTGCTTCTGTGCTAAACTGGCCCAACTGTTCATGTCATTTCCAACAGAGCATTGTGTGAATCTTTTAACAGCCTAACAATTGCATCCCGCTGAGAAACGACGTCAAGAACCAACACATTTCCGTACCCCGCCACAATTTCCACCTTGTTCACCCTGAAAGTGATAATGACAGGATGAAGTCTGCAGCAGTGTCTGCATCTGAATTGTATGTGTTTGGTACTTAAATGTATCTTAAACAGAGACTGTGATAATCAGAAAACCAAAATCCTGTATAAAATATCAAAAGTAGGCACAAAAGACGTTAAGGATTAAGTATGTGCAAATAACACAATTGGCTGACAAACTTGAAAGTGCAATATAGATTGTGTAGATATAGATTCTACAGAGGTCTCAAACTCGCAGCCCGCGGAATGATATTTTGTGGCCCCCTATTTGACATTAAAGTTTAATGTTAGTGCGGCCCGTCGTTGCGTGTGCTTTTTTTTTTAATCCCTTATGGGCTACCATAGATAGTCTCGTGACAGCTTACGATGGGTTTGTTGTCGATAGTTGTCATAGACAACCACGAAGTACAAATATATATACTGCGCCTGGAAAAAATGAGCGCGTCGCTTCAATTATGAGCACGCTCGGCGCTTGATGCGCGCCTACATTTGTAACGTACTTGAACGTGCAAATGTGAGCTACCACCACCAAATCAGGCCACAGCTACTGTTAGCTCGCGAGCGACGTGTTGGATACCCCTGCTCTAAAACAATGTGAGAATAATTTTGAGCTTGTAATACGTGTTGTGTCTGAACACGTTCATGAACTCATTCATATTTTGGGCGAACGTGAACTCAACGTAGCCTACTGTATTACTTCCTGATGAACGTTACAGTGAACTCGTTCATTCTAGTGTCTGTGAACCGAGGAGCGAGGAGGCGTCGTAAAATCATTTAAAAGGGTTTTATGAGGTCGGTGAGGATGGGAAAATCTTACATGTCTGTGCAAACTTTGCCCGTCGATAAAATGATTGTTATCTGTGGTTGTATATGGGCTGTGGCAATAATAATAGCCTACTAATAAAAAAGAAGCTCGCAGCAACATATGGAAAAAAAATAACTATGAACTAGTTCATTTTTGAAATATGAACTGGACTAGTTCATTTTAAAATTTGTGAACTGAACTTATAACTAGTTTATGTAATGAACTTGGTCCAACCGGTTGATAAGAAGGTTTGCTTTGATATGTGCAAAGTCAGTAATTTGCCTGAGACACTATACATGTGTAGAAATAATTGTTTTTCTAAGTATAATAAAATTAAATGTGCCTTCTGAAAAAAACATTCAATATAATAGTGTTGTATGAAGAAAATAAAAAGCAAATATGACTATCACAAAGATGTTGTGTATAAGAAAAAGACAAAGAAAGTTTGTAAAATTAACTTCAACTGTCAGAAGGACAGCTCATGAAGAACCAATCATCTACAGGAAGGAATGTTCAAATTCAGAGGAACAGTTCAGAAGAAACGTAAATAATAAAGATTGAGAAGATTTCATTTTTCAAGAATTCCATTTTTGGAATATTTAAATTTTTTTTTTTTTGAATACTTGATGCGGCCCGGCCTGATCTTCAGCGGCCCCCAGTTAAGTTGAGTTTGAGACCCCTGATATAGATTATAGGTATAGATTATAGTTGTAATAGAAATGATTAAACCCCCATTTCTAATCAGGTTCATTTCCGATTCTTCTTCCTGTATCCAAAAACAACAACAGCAGCACGTGGATAATGAATAGTTCGGGGCAGATAGCGATCGCCTTTGTCTGCGCTTTGATGCTGGTAAAGTTACTGAGCTCGCTCCAAAAGTACGCTGTGCTGTGTCTCGCCTGGTCTCGCCATGTTTACTTCCGGTATACTGCACGCGGATTTTTGTATGCGGCGAGAAGTTTCTCTACTCAAAAGACCAAGATTCCTTGCGAATAGAACATGCGCAGAACACAAATCATTATGGGGATATGCCGATACATGTTTATATGACCAAAAATTCGGGTTAGAAAAGGGGTACCCAGGTATAATATCCCGGTTTTTAAAATCCGGAATATGAGCATATTCGGGTTTTTGCCGGTGTTTACATGGCCGTTCGCAACCGGGTTATTGCTAATATTCCGGTTTTGAACGGGTTATTGGCTACATGTAAACGTAGTCACCGTCTACAATTAAGCATAAAGGTGATGCTCTGGGGCTGCTTTGCATCCTCTGGCACTAGAAACCTGGAGTGTGTGGAAGGCAAGATGGATCCATTGAAGTATCAGGAAAGCCTACGAGAAAACGTCATGCCGTCAGTGAGGAAGCTGGAGCTTGGGCGTCATTGGATCTTCCGACAGGACAATGATCCCAAGCATACCTCAAATTCCACCACGGCTTGGTTTCAGAAGAAGTCCTGGAAGATTCTGGCCATCACAGTCATCTGACTTAAACCCCATAGAAAATCTCTGGTGGGATTTGAAGGTGGTGGTTGCAGCACACAAACCGAAGAATATTACTGAACTGGAGGCCATTGCTCAAAAGGAATAGGCTAAGATTCCTCAGAAATGCTGTCAGAAGCTGATGACTGGTTACACATCTCAATTGCAGCAGGTCATAATTGACAAAGGGTATTCTACTAAGTACTTAAGATGCTTGCCATGAAAGGTTTGAATAATTTTGAGCCTGCAGAAGTCATTAAAAGTTGCATTTTGAGTTGATGGCTATATTTTACAGTCAATATAAGATAATAGGCTTATGTTCAATTACATAAAACAAAAAATATAAGATACATTTCCAAAGACAGATTTTTCACTATTTTTTAAATGGTTTGATGTTACACAATGTATTGTCTTTGAAAAATCTTTTAATAACATTTTTTATTGATAATAATTTGGGAGCAAATACTAATAATTAGTTGCAATTAATCACCATGTCAAGTAAATTAATATGCGTATATTGCAAAGAAAATCAGTTACAGCTGGAGAGACTGTTCAATAGATGATCCAAGATAAATTTCTGCTCAAACAGTGGCAGGGCATCTAAAAATCACACAAAGCATTTTGGATCAGATTGTAGCGTGCAAGCATGTGTGTGTTCTGTGCTGTTTCTCTGTGAACAGACTTTCCATTTAAGCTATGATATAAGCAGTGTCTAATTTTAGCTGTTGGCAGTAGTTCTGAAAAATGTTAACACTAAACATGTGTGCTGCTCACAAAGCCCAGACAAAGAACTGAAAAAAATAAAAAATAAAAATAAAACACTTGCCTGACATGCAAGTTACCGAGGACAAACCTCAAGAGATAGCTAGTAGTGTGAGCTAAACGACACAGTTTGAAGTGGAGGGGGGGGGAAATATGATGAGTGAATGAGAAAGGTTAGTTCTGGCTTCTGTAAAGATGCCCGGAGCTTATCAGTTACATAACCATGCTGTTTGACTCAATACAATCAGTCTGGCTGCAACAGCCTATCATCACAACACAAACTCTGACTCCCGGAAAACCAATCACAAGCACCCTGACACCTTAAAGGGTGTTTCACCCAAAAATGAAAAATAGCCCAAGATTTACTCCTACAGTAGGTGTAAATGGCATTCTTCTTTCAGACGAATACAATCAGAGTTATATAAAAAAAAAATGTCCTGGCACTTCCTAATGGGAGTC
Organism: Pimephales promelas; assembly: GCF_016745375.1. The sequence continues at coordinate 3,531,959 of NW_024121455.1, forward strand.
AATGGGTATATTTTTTCAAAACGGCTCTGCAGGGGTTAATAAAGGTCTTTTGAAGTAAAATATCCATATTTAAAAAAATTATCGACTAAAAGAACTAGCTTCCGGCAGATGGCCGTACGCAGGTCGACTTGGGAGTACGCCAAAAGAGTAACTTGACGCACAACGTAATGACGAATGCAGTTTGCCCTGCTCTTTAATCACAGATAGATAGGCTTTGATGGACTTCGCAAAAAAAAACAAAAACAAAAAAACAATCCCTAATATAAATCTTGGAAGAGCCAGGGCATTTTTTTTTTTTTTTCATATAACTCTGATTGTATTAGTCTGAAAGAAGAATGATAGTTCTTTTTTGGGTGAACTATCCCTTTAAGGACACATGAGATCTCGTTTTACCTTAGGTCTTTAACCCTGCTAAATAAGGGAAATGTGTGGACATTTTCATATACCCTGTAGAAAAACTCTGTCTGTACAAAAGAAAAGGCATATAAATCTCTTGACACATGTAATTTGGTACTTAGCGCTCATGTCCAGTACATTGAATACCAATATTTGTTATTTTAATTTTTTTTATTATGGACCGAGGTACTGCCTAGTGTCAAGGACACAGAACACAGCTATTTATGACGTGTGCTATAATAAACAAGTCATACAACTATGTATGTACGTGTGGTGTACACAAGCACTTGCATGTTGCCTTCTAACCTTCTCTAATGCTACTACTACTACTACTATCTAGTCTATGAAAATGGTATAGGTTTAAATATTATTTTATGCCGTCATAACTGTAGGGATAATAGATTATTCCCTCTATTAACTGCGTATGTGCATATTAAGTAGATCTATTGTCATTTATCAGTCCAATCCATTTAATGGCTTGCAACCACAAAAGTCTGCGTTTAGCTTTAAAGCGCATCTTAGACAATGGTATTTTATAAAAATGAAGATCCCCATTACACATTCTAAAAGTATACAATTTGGCCCCACCACTTTTGGAGTAGTGGTGCCACCCTTGAATTAAATTATTAATTGCAATTAGTATGACAAACAATAACTGACAAAACTCATATAATCGTGACAGCTCCACATAAGACCTTTAAAAAAAAAAGTTGATCAAGACAGATATTTGGATTCTGGGAAGGTCCTTCAAAGTCTGTCTGAGGTAGCTTATTAATATGTCAACAATACTGTGTCTGGCTTTCTAGATGATGAACTCATGATGAAATACTTCAAAAAAACATTGCGTCTCAATGGCCTAGGGAAAAAAAACGTCAACTTTCAAGATGAAGGAAATGCCAGAGATGATCCGACTGGGTCTGATACAGAGGTTAAGGCAGTGACTTACTCTTTGCAGGCGCTGGAGACGTGGGCAGGTACAGTGTATTTGCAGTCCATGATCATAGTGAGGGTCTCGCTGTCGTTGGCCTCCTGGAAGGGGGGCTGACCACACACTAGCATGAAGAGGATGACCCCTAGACTCCAGATATCTAGAGGGAAGAGGGTGAAAATGTCATCAGCCTTTTCAACAGATTGTTTCATTCATTAAAACATTGATGGAAGTCATCAGAGAGCCTTTACTGCCTCAGGAAAGGTAGAATTAAACAAACCAAATGTAAGGCATACACATTTTTTTTGTGGATTACACCTTAAACTGGTTCAAGGTAAGCGTGACTGAGTGCATGAGTGCATGTCAAGGTCTACACACCTTCAATGACAAGCAAGAATTTGGCAGTCACATCAGGCACATTTTTTGCTTTTTCATTTATGCTTCTCAAGAAATCAGCTGCTGTTGTTCTTGTTTTTGGTGTGGATCTATTTTCAGCCAACCATAACATTTGGTTACTTTGATTAGTGCGAACGCTGTCATTAAAACATGATTGCATACAAAAGAATGTTGGGGTGGTGATGGCGTAGTGGATAAGACACATGCCTTTGGTGTGAGAGACCTGTGTTCGAATCCACTGTGAGACACCAACAGTAGCGGAGTGGCAATCGGGAGAGTCGGGAGTTTTCCCGGTGGGCCGGTAGTGTTACGAGGCCGCGAGGGCCGGCCCGGTCTGATAAAATGTATTTATTGGAAGTTCGCCATGGCCCAAGCTAAGGGAAGAAAACAATTTTTTTTTTACATTTTTTATAACGGAGCATATATTTGCACTAAATGCCTGTCTTTACAGCAAAACGACACCCGTCATAGAACAGCCTCAGTGGCGTAGGTCGTAGGGCGTGAAGTGTTTGAATGCAGCTTTTTGATGCGCTGAACGCGAGTTCGAATCCGCCTTGCCGAACTCTCTCTTCTCCCTTTTCCCAACACAGATATGTAAAGATGTAAAATGTAAAACCTGACATTAAGGTCTCTAGCGTTATATTTTGCCACAAACTAAAATTGAAACCATATGGCGTTGCGCCATTATAATAACTGACATTAGAATAGCATCCAGTTTGTTCTGCGTGATTACTTTGCTCACGCGATTATCTGGTGTTTTCTCCTAAATAAAAGCTCATGGGTTTATTTCTTGCAAGTGAAGAAATTAGGACAAAAGTATTTTAATTTTCCTATATTATAGTGTAATGTAGGTTAAAATATACTTTTGAAATACTCATTTTCATTTACACATTTATAGGCTATAAATGGATTTTACAGTACGTCATAGGAATAATTATAAATCATTATTACATTATTATAATAATTGTTTGGCATCCTAAAACACCATTGATAATGTAATGCAAACTGAGACTCTCATGACTAAAAAAATATTTGAGCCCTCTTTATTGTCCTGGTACAAATTAATGTTTTTTCTTCGTTCAACGAGCAGTTCATGGGTTGAATCTCTTAATTTCGATCTCTCAGAGAGCACGAGATTGATGCATTATAACCTTAAAATGACCAAAATTTTCTTGCGGGGGAGCATGCCCCCCAACCCCCCTAGAGGCACAGAGTCCACCCAACTAGTTTTAGAAAGTGCTATGGGAAAGAACGACCATTTATGAACTTTACTCCAGCATACTAGTACAACAAAGTTCCCTTTAAATCAGTAAAACTGTAAATGCTGTTGGCTAATCGTGCCGGCGACGAGGGCCAGTGGTCTACGAAATTTCCCGGTAGATTTTTTGGTCCCACTCCACCCCTGGACACCAATGTGTCCCTGAGCAAGACACTTAACCCCTAGTTGCTCCAGAGGCGTGCGACCTCTGACATATTTGTAAGTCGCTTTGGATAAAAGTGTCAGCTAAATGAATAAATGTAAAATGTAAGAACTGTATGACTCAATCTAGGGGGGGGGAAGCATACAAAAGGAAAGGGTTTTGGTTTCAAACTTAAAGGGATAGTTCACTTTGAAATTAATTTTTGATAAGTTTTAGCTTACCTCAAGTTTAAGCTAAAACACAGTATTTAACGTTTCCACAGTATTTTCAATTTTGACATTTTTCGGTCAAACCGGTGTTGTCTATCAGTCATATAATGGAGGTTTAGGTGGTCCCACCTCAAAGAGCATGCACAGAGAAGTCAAAATTAAACATGATTTAATGAACTCTGATGGCCTAAGACACGAAACGAGCGGTTTGTGTGAGAAAACGAACAGTATTTATATAGTTTTTACCTCTTGTTAACAGCTACGTCGAACTGATCTGAATCAAATGTCCAACTGAACCGAACTGAACCGTGAACGTTACGCCGGAAGTGATCTCTACGTCACGCATTGTTTACACGGAGATTTCGGAAGTTTTACCTTTCACTAAAATATTTAGATATATCGAAATCGTCTTCCATTGCGATTTCCCGTATATTTAAATATGTTTAGTGAAAGTTAAAACTCGAAATCTCCGTGTAAACAATGTGTGATGTAGACGCGCAAGAGATGGTTCATGGTCCAGTTTGGACAGAGTTCGGTTGGATATCTCATTCAGATCAGTTCGACATAGCTGTTAACAAGAGGTAAAAACTATATAAATACTGTTCGTTTTCTCACATAAACCGCTCGTTTCGTGTCTTAGGCCATCAGTGTGTACTTACATTTACGAGTCATTCAATCTTGTTTAATTTGGACTTCTCTGTGCATGCTCTTTGAGGTGGACCCCCTAAACCTCCATTATATGACTGACAGACAACAACGGTTTGACCGAAAAATGTCAAAATTGAAAATACTGTGGAAACAAAGACACCTACATCTTGGATGCCCTTGAGGTAAGCTGAAACATATCAAAAATTAATTTCAAAGTGAACTATCCCTTTAATTTTACAAACAATATTAAAGAAATAGTTCACCGTGAAGTGAAAAACTATCTTCACTATCAAAATAATCAGATGATTTGAATTGAAAAAGTGCGTTTTGAAGAAAAGGGAAACTGAATTCGGTTTCAGAGCCAATCAAATGTACCATGTGTGAACACAATTTTGAATTAGTTCACACTAAAATAAAAATTATGTCATCACTTTAACTCATATAATCTCAAACTGTTCTTTCGTATGTATTATTCTAAAGAAGAACTTAAATAAACGGACAGAACAAGAAAATCTAATCACCACTGGTTACAGTTGGAAAAACGTATGCATGTAATTTAGTCAAATAACATCTTGTGAGGTGGCGTAAATTGGACTGACTAGCCTGGCACAGGAATTTCCCTAGATTTTTCCCTGAGTTCCCAGAGTAAAACACAGTAACTTTAAAGGTATGCGAATGTTCATTGATTAAAATGTTTCTGTAATCGTGCAGTATTCCATATGCACTTTCCACTCTGGTGGTGAGCAACAGAAAAGAACACAGTTTGGAAGAAGTGGTTGAGCCCATTAGCAGACATTAAATCAATTTAGCAGTGTGGGTGGGCCACAGAATAGGATAAATTGTTTTGTCACAGCCAAAATCTACCACACGAGCCCAGACTGTCAAAACACATGGGGAGTAATTAACAAATGCTACGGAACGTTCAATAACTACCCACTGCATGAGCAGTTTGCCGTGGCATGAAGAATTTAATCTCAAATCAGAAATTCCAAGTACAGCTGTAACTTTAATGAAAGAGAAGTTTAAGCAAAACTTCCATCAGCCCTTCAATCTCAGAGGATGTTGGCACAACTATGGCAGTAGTTCGCACTTCGCAGTGGCAAGAAGCACCACTTTAACAGCCCTATTTATGAAATTGACAACATAGTCAAGAAAACGGAAGAGGCATGATTTCTTGCTCTAGCTTGCACAGATGGCAGGGGTGCATTACTAGGAGGTAATGGGAGATGTTTTATCTAATAATGGCCCCGCGGAGAGCTCCAATCTGCTGCGGAGTGTGCAGAAGTACACCTGAGGCACAGAGCAGACGTGGTTACGCACCGTGCCTGTGACTCCGGACCGTTTCTGTCCCTGCTGGGACTGTTCGGCTGTAATGACCTGTACACCCACAGGCCACAGGTTTTTGCTCTGACCACTGACAGACAGATGGATTAGAAACAAATCTGGCCCAGCAAGAGGTATTTTGTATAGCCAGAGATCCTGAAGTATGTCAAACTCTACCATTCACATGAGGGTAAACACACAGCATGCTCTACTTATGAGCAAAGAGGTTAAAGCCCCCCTGTAGTAAATATTTGCTTCCCCTTAAAAATCATCTTTGATCACTAAATTATACATTTAAACGCTTTTGACTTTTAAAACAATTCCTGCCTTAAAGGAATACTCCACTTTTTTTGGGAAATAGACTCATTTTTAATCACTCTCCTGGCACTTAAACAGTTGGGTTTTACCGTTTTTCGAATGTATTCAGCCAATTTTTATGATATTTAGAAGAATATCAGTAACTAGACAGTTTCTGGTCTCATTGACTTCCATAGTATATTTTTTTTCCTACTATGGAAGTCAATGAGACCAGAAACTGTCTGGTCATATATCCACATGAGGAGAGACATGAGGCGTAAGTAATTAAATGACATAATTAATTCATTAATTAATGCTTTTAATAATTATTTAATTTGATTGTCAATTAATTTGTAACTTGTGATTCATCAATATTATTATTATTAATGTTATGTTTAACTACATTTTAAACATGAATTAAGGATTTAAATTAGAGCCCGACCGATAAAGGATTTTGAAGGCCGATACCGATACAAATATTTGTTGGTTTTAAAATCCGATATTCCGATATATCGGCAGATATTTTTTATTTATTATTTGTTTTGTTTTTTCAGAAATGCGCAGCAAAACATTAACAGATTTCCCTAACATTATTTGTAGTTATGAGTTTTAACTAAAATAATATGATAATGCATTTTAAAAAGAAACTTGTTTCTTTTATTGTCACAACAGAACAGACTGATGATAGTGGCATTAGCTAGCTTTGTGGTTAGCTAGTCTATGATGAGCCATAATTTAGCAATGGATAACGTCATACTGCAAATTGTAAAACATTTTCAATATAGAGATGATACGTCTCATTGCTATAACTGTCGCGCGCTATTAATTAAAGAAATACTTCAGTCACATTGTCAAAAGTTAAAAGGATAGTCAGTCAACTACACTGTAACAACGTAACGTAATTATTACTACCTAATTCCGCTTCACTCTCGGCTTATTTAACAGCAGCAAAACTGGACATGATAGTCACAAATTTTGTCATGCTTATTTGAGTTTAGAGAACTGATGGGGATGTTCTTTAAATTGTTATTCAAGCAATGTATGTCTCGTGACCAAATCAACGAGTGTTGCCAACAGGTACTGTGGACAAACTATACAACTCCAACACTCATGACTTGGTTGAAGCGCGTTTCGTCCATTTTTATTTTATTTTTGAAATATTCATTTATCGGCCATTATAACTGCCAATACCGATAGTTTGGAAAATGTCTAAATGCCGATAAATCGGTCTGGCTCTAATTTAAATATGTATATTTATTTGCCAATTCGTTTTTTATTAAAGAGCCCCTATCATAGCATTTGAAATGTTCCTTTTTTTGTTTTAGGAGTTCCCAAAAACAGTTTAACGTGCATGCAAGGATAAAAAACACTTTATTTGTCTTATAATATGCATTTATTTTTAATTGATTTGCTCAACGACTCCCAAATGATTCGTTCGACGATTAATTTTCCCAAACACCTCCTTTGAGTGACGCGAATCTGTGGCGATTGGACAAATGACCCAGTCAGTTGTTATTGGTAAACCGTAGGCAGAGACTGTCGGCAACGGAACGCCCATAACCAGGATTACAGCTTGTCAAGTGTTGAAAATTGCATATAGTGTTTGAACAAACGTGTCAGAAAAAGTTCACGTTCCACACGGTCCCTTACTCGCGTCTCCGTCAAGAGCGAGCTTTCCCGGCGAAACTCACATTGCGGTGGCTTTTGAAGGGCAGGGCTTATTATAGAGCGAAGACATATTTGGCTAAGTCGTTTAGGAGGTAATTGCCATTAATGAATATCAAAAACAAAACTAACTTTACCCCGCTTAGAAGCTGCGCGGAGTGTACACAACACACACAACACAATATAACTATATTGTGCATGCTACAGAAAACATAACAGCAAACATTCTTAATATTACTTACAGATTGTGATTCGGAGGAGGAAGAACCTGATCCATATAGACTGGATACTGAGCCCTCCTTCAGGAACAACCGGCTTGCGAATCCACATTTGAATTCATTTAGGTTTTTGAATTGTGAATGATTCGTCATTAAAATGATGAGAACACAAGGTTCGGGCTATACTGTTGTGGTATCGTTGCAAATATGAACTCTGACCACTGATTCTTCACATGCTCGTCCCTGGGCAATGAAAACAAGTGGCTGAACTGTCTTTGCAATGTAGAACACAGCGTCTTCTCGACATGATGCGATTCAGCTGAAGTATTTGAATGTGTTCTAGACGTCACTTCAAGTTTACACTTCCGTATGCGCGCGCAGTTGTTGGGAGCGGCCAATGACCTCTCTACGTCACGATGTAACAGCTAATGACTCGTTTCAAAAACAATTCATTTCATAGACTCAGAGTCGACTCTCACTTTTGAAAGACAATAACTTTATATACGGTGCACTTATAAATCTTTCCGGGATGTTTTCATTCCCTTAGAGCTATATTCCACACTACATGAACAGTCATTTTCAAAAATCCATGATAGGTGCTCTTTAATATGCAAATTATTATTTTTTTGTTTATTTTTAAGTGGCACTCCATATGTGATGAAAAAATAATCCAAAATGTCAGGCTGTGCATTTAAAGATCTGCAGAACGGGCCAAAGTTGAAATAATTTGCTTATTGTTTCAACGCTTAACTCCATCTAATTAAACGTGCTGGAAAAAGTAGACGTGTATCCTGTGAAAGCACCTTTATTCACTTCGTGGCTGCTATTATTTCAGCACACTATTACAACAATCATAATCAGACTATTGATAGATCATGCCTTTGCCAATTCGTTAGAGAAATTAAATTGCAACAAAAGGCGAAAACAAACAAAGACACTGAGACTCTCATGATCGAAATACTGGAATCATAACAATACGAAGTCATTCAAAGACAAAATCTCAGATATTCACAGCTCGTTGGCACATCAAAGCTAAATAAATCAAACAAGTCGTTTCACCGTCTGCGTATTTCAAATATAAATGCATTTGGTGACGGGGCAATGCCTCCAACACACTCTCCCCAGCTCTAGACAAAGGCTAATGGGTTGTGGCCAAACAAAGAGCTGCTTTAGTGTACAAGTCCATCTGTGGTACTCTGTCTGTCAGCTGTGGATGAACTTCAAATGTAGTTCCCTTATAAAGAAACAATGGCACAGTCTGTGAAGTCTGCATTAGAACTGTAGCAAGTCTTGAACAGATGCCAACACCACTGCGCCCCGTGATGTCTGGAGTGCTTTTCTTTGTGTCAAGCCGTCAGATGCAGCTCTATTCACGGTTCGTTGTTGTCACAGTGCACTGGGTGACAGCGCCCTGAGTCAAGTCACCTTTATTTATATAGCGGTACAATACAGATTATTCCAAAGCAGCCTTACAGTGATTAACATTATTTAAAAAGACTTTGTTAAAGCGTTATAAGCCATAGGCTAAACCAACCCAACTAGCTAAAAGGCAAATCATAACATAAACTTTTATTTGAAGCAAAAGACTATTTGAAAGCCATACAAAGTCGCCTTTGGCTTGCTTAGTTGGGGACACTTAATATTCAACAATATTATTGATCTACCTGTATTGACACCATTATATGAGAACTGAACTGAGCTGGACGATGACATCACTATTTTCTCTACTGTTTTCTCCAGAGTGTAGAAATGTATGTATATATATACACTCACCGGCCACTTTATTAGGTACCCCATGCTAGTAACGGGTTGGACCCCCTTTTGCCTTCAGAACTGCCTCAATTCTTCGTGGCATAGATTCAACAAGGTGCTGGAAGCATTCCTCAGGGAGTTTGGTCCATATTGACATGATGGCATCACACAGTTGCCGCAGATTTGTCGGCTGCACATCCATGATGCGAATCTCCCGTTCCACCACATCCCAAAGATGCTCTATTGGATTGAGATCTGGTGACTGTGGAGGCAATTTGAGTACAGCAAACTCATTGTCATGTTCAAGAAACCAGTCTGAGATGATTCCAGCTTTATGACATGGCGCATTATCCTGCTGAAAGTAGCCATCAGAAGTTGGGTACATTGTGGTCATAAAGGGATGGACATGGTCAGCAACAATACTCAGGTAGGCTGTGGCGTTGCAACGATGCTCAATTGGTACCAAGGGGCCCAAAGAGTGCCAAGAAAATATTCCCCACACCATGACACCACCACCACCAGCCTGAACCGTTGATACAAGGCAGGATGGATCCATGCTTTCATGTTGTAGACGCCAAATTCTGACCCTACCATCCGAATGTCGCAGCAGAAATCGAGACTCATCAGACCAGGCAACGTTTTTCCAATCTTCTATTGTCCAATTTCGATGAGCTTGTGCAAATTGTAGCCTCAGTTTCCTGTTCTTAGCTGAAAGGAGTGGCACCCGGTGTGGTCTTCTGCTGCTGTAGCCCATCTGCCTCAAAGTTCGACGTACTGTGTGTTCAGAGATGCTCTTCTGCCCACCTTGGTTGTAACGGGTGGTTATTTGAGTCACTGTTGCCCTTCTATCAGCTCGAACCAGTCTGGCCATTCTCCTCTGACCTCTGGCATCAACAAGGCATTTCCGCCCACAGAACTGCTGCTCACTGGATGTTTTTTTCTTTTTCGGACCATTCTCTGTAAACCCTAGAGATGGTTGTGCGTGAAAATCCCAGTAGATTAGCAGTTTCTGAAATACTCAGACCAGCCCTTCTGGCACCAACAATCATGCCACGTTCAAAGTCACTCAAATCACCTTTCTTCCCCATACTGATGCTCGGTTTGAACTGCAGGAGATTGTCTTGACCATGTCTACATGCCTAAATGCACTGAGTTGCCGCCATGTGATTGGCTACTTAGAAATTAAGTGTTAACGAGCAGTTGGACAGGTGTACCTAATAAAGTGGCCGGTGAGTGTATATATATATATATATATAGCCTAACTTAACTAAATTGCTAACTTTCTTTACAACAAAAATAAACATTGCATTGTAAAAAGTGCTATGTAAAAAAAGTTGAAGACTTACAGGACTGATAGAAAGAAAAACAATCCCATGAAGCATTGCAAACAGCAAAATGAATGAAAAACAATGGAGAAATATAAAACTAAAAATTTACAAATGTTGATTATTTAAAATAAAACAATATATATATATAAGCCTAAGTGTGTTATATTTAAGTATTTTGAGAGCATGTTTTGCTTATTTCGATTCTCTCATTGGTGGAATTTTTTGTACAGCATCATGGGTTACATAGTTTTACACCACGAATTCAGCTGTTAAACAATTTTTTTTTAAAACTAAGTTGAAATAATGCAGACTAACGGCTTAAACAGAAGCAAATAGCCTCCCATCGATTAACAACCTCAACAGAAGCAAAGAGCCTACCATCGATTAACAACCTCATTGCTCACAGTAGTGATGTCTTCAAAAGGCTATAAGTTATTGTTAGAAACCGATTTCCCTATGGAGAAACTGAATGGAGGTGTCAGTGCAGTCAAGTCAATAACATTACAGAATATTAAGTGTCCCCAACTGTGTCCCTGACAGTGGCAAAGATCTCCAGAAATCTCGCAAGAACTCCATCAGAGACGGAATGAAGAAAAACAACCTGGGGAGAAACCCAGCTCAGTCGGGGGTCCAGTTCTCCTCCGGCCAGAATAACCGAAATTGAGTTATTTCCGGGCTGCATCACAATTCATATTGTGGATTAATATCCTCCTGAATATTTCAACCAGTTCCTTCTGCTTGAAAATTGGAAAAAAATTATGCCAGCATTTGGTGTCTCTACTAAGTCATTATGCAAAACCTGGGCTATTTTAACCTCAGGGCTGGACACAACTCAAGCCTGGAGGCATCTTAAGACTATTACACAACCTTGGCACTGGAAACGCCTGCACTAAAGATAAAATATTTACATAATAATCTAATCCAAGTTCAATTGGCTAGCATGACGAGCACATACACAGTCCAGCTCTAACTAAATCTCAAATGATATGTTTAAGCCTCACAGAACACCTAAAATAACCTGAATTAATCAAGTCAAGTAGATTCAAAAATCTAAAAAAGACGCATTTAAAATGACATGACAAACACTTAAATGTCACTCCAGTAATCAATCACACCAGCATTTCTTACAAAATCCTGAATCTGTGTGAAAGCACAAGCCCATATCCCTTCATGTCTCCAACAGTCTGCAGATGCTGCTCTCCCGGCGGCTCCATACATGCATAATGTGAGTGAAAAATCAGCATGTTAGACCTCTGGGGTTTGCCATAAACTAGAGCGCTCAACAATTCAGAAGAAAAAAAGCTCACATGGAAAACTGCCGTGTTTAATTGTTCAAAAGACTAGTAATGTGCACTAAAAAAGCAAATAGTGTCAATTTTGATATCATGCCGACTTTAAAGCAGAAGATCCAGCTCAGTGCTTGTGCTATGACAGGGATGACAGTCATGCTTCTCTTGTTGAATCCAACAGGTTACATGTGTTATTACATAACACATAACACAGGTACAACGGTCTTAAAGGGATACTCCACTTTTTTTTTGGAAATAGGCTCATTTTATAAGTTAAACAGTTGAGTTTTTACCGTTTTCAAGTCAATGAGACCAGAAACTGTCTGGTTACTGATATTCTTCTAAATACCAGTAAATTGGCGGAATGGATTCGAAAACGGTAAAAACTCAACTGTTTAACTCTGGGGGAGTTGTAAAATGAGCCTATTTCCAAAAAAAGTGGAGTATCCCTTTAATGCGGATGGTGTGACTTTAGGACATTATATATATGCCAGCCAAAACAATGCCAATGCGGTTAAGGTCATCACAATGTTTTGAATATAATATAATATAATATAATATAATATAATATAATATACAATCTTGATATTTTTTCATATACTTAATAAATAATCTGTATGGTTTAAAATTGCATTTGTAATTTTGCTGCAAAAATGTCAAATGTATGTTTCTTGCACGTAAAAGAAGAATATATATTTACAATATAAATTGATGTTGAAAAACAACATTTTTTGTAATTATTGTTATCAGGAATGTACATTGTGGTGTTTTGTGTTACATTTTGTCATTTTAGTTGAAGGCACTATCTTTTTTTTGTTCAAAATGAACATAATTAACACAATGTGTAAATACATCAGGGAAATACCGTGTCTATTAATGGGTAAAGCTACAGTAATGTCTTCAGCTAGTCAGCTTGAGATCCTTTCCAGCTAAACTGGTTATATCTCTAAAGCCTAGTATGGTGAATGTTTTATTAGACGTGAGATAACCACATTCATCCGTAGTCACGCAGAGCCAAAGCACAACCAAAACAATGTTCTTCTGCAGAATGCACGCAGTTTCGTTTCACCCGCTAAAGACTCAGAAGTTACACATTTTACCTTTAATGTTCATTGAATTATTTTAATGCCATGTGTTACCCTGATGGTGTTTTGACTTTTGTGAATAATTAGTAAATGATTACCTTGTTTTATGGACCGGCCACTTACGATGAACTCTGATTCATCATGTGGCTGTGTATTTCACATTGTAACCATATTTATGGAAACCACTGCTGCCATTTTGTTACCGTAAATTTAATAGGATATTTTACAGTGTATGCCCATAGTCTGTGGCATCATTTCCTAGGTTTTATTATCTGCCCGTCGAAAACCATAGAAAAGTATTGTCACAACACAATAAATCACACAATTAGAGGTATCAAACATTTTCATAATAAAATACGGTGTGGTTCGAGTTACTTACCGATGTTTTGTTCAAATCTCTGACCATAAGTAATCGTAATACATAATCTGCAGAAATGCTTTACAGAAAGAATGAAAGTTTCAAACACACTGGTGCTTTTACAACTACATAAGACTCAATGGCCAACAGGCTTTCAGAAAGTCATTAAATGAAAGTAAATTTATCTAGAATCCATCAAGCTAAACAAAAATGGTAAAAAGTATCTTCAACAAACTTTTGGTTAAATGTAAGTTACCTATGCTTTTATAACTCTAAATTCATAATTCATTTTTTGTGACATATACAATAGCTCAGGGTGTTTGGACACTTACACAACTTATAAAAACAAATGAAAGTAATTTAATTCAAATATAAAAAGCATTTGGTATTTAATTTTGAGGATCTTTTAGAACGCCGACAAGGATGCCACGTGACATTGAACTGAAAACAACAAGACCTTTGTTTTGCTGAATATGTAACACCCACACCAAACCCATCCAATGCTCTAATAACATTGTGGGACTGCTGACCTGAACACAAGGGGACCAAAACAATAAGGACTATTTAAGTTTCAGAGCAGGACTCAGGTTTTTTTTTTTTTTTTTTTGTACGTCTCTGTGGCATCTGTGCTCCAACTGATGCTCCAGCAGGAACTGAAAGTGACAGATTTCTAGCACATCCTTGTTTGAGGGCAGTGGGTTCATGAGGAAGAGGAAAGCTTTGCCTTCATTTGTCCCGTCACCTCTGACAACTGTACGCACTCCTCCAGTGTGTTTACACAAAATAAAGAGTCCTATTGAATCAAAGGTCACATATTGGAAAGAATCACTGTCTAAGGAGAAAATAGTGTGTGTGTGACTGCACAAGGAAGTTGCGTGCAAAAACATGCACACACAAAAAACACAAAGTGCCCAATCACTGCACATAGACACCTGTGACAACAGAGAATACCAACTGGGGAAGGGCGGACGATTTTATTTTTAGACATTAATAATGTTCTCAGCTCACGCAACTAGACACCAGCTGATGTCGCTTGATATTAACCGAGTCCTCAGAGTTAAAAACACAACAAAAAACAGATGAACTGAAATACTTAATCTGTTAAAAGCACCAGGGAATGCAATCAAACCAAGGGGAATCTTATCTAGGTGGCGAATACAATATACAAGCAGTTGTTCAAATTGAGAGAACGATTTAATAATTTTACAAAAGCAAATACCATTATTATTATTTATCAGGGCTCCAGACTGCGACCAAATGGTCGCATTTTGCGACCAAAAATTGAGAGTGTGCGACTGAATTTTACATCCAGTCGCACATGTGCGATCAGTAAATTTGCCACACGTTAAACGCATGGTAAAGCGTGGAAGAGGAGCGTCAATGAATCCGTGACAAGAATAGCGCGTGTAAACGTCTGTGGGAAGGAGACGGAAACAAATATCACAAACTGATGTGCGTCTGAGCAATCAGCGATCTATCGACTCGTTAGTCGTTACCTAGCAACGAATGCAAACAAAATGAAAGTGGAACGAAAATACACCACTCATGTATGATTAGGACCGTGGAGCTGCAGCAGCGATCCGAACCATTGACAAAATAAAGCCCCGAACTTGCCAGTCGCGGGCCGATCACGCTCACGCAACACTGTTACTAGGAGAGCCAGTGAAGAAATCCATTGAATTCGCCTCAGAATTAATAACATCAACACCACGAGATCCAGTGAGAAACACTCCGATTCGGCGCAGAGTTCTGTTATAAACCATATCAGATCAAACTGCGCTGACGTGGAAACCAGGAAAAACACTTATAGAAGGCTTTCAGTCCACAAATCAGCCTAACAGAACCATGAATTTAGGCAAGTTAACTCTTACCATAAATATGATAATGTGTAAGTAGCCTACTACACATCCTTTCCCAGCACTTCAATAATATCATATATAAATGTTTTATTTTTTTTTTTTATTTTTTATGTGATTACCATACCAACACATTTTTTGTTCATCCTTTAAAGATTGTCCTTAAACGAAAAATTTTAAGATGTTGGAAAACTCTTATTTAAACACTTAAAATAATAATATTAATACCATTGTAAACAGTAGGATGTTTATTGGCTATTTTCACTCCATATACATATTTTCACTACTTTTATTAATTATTATTAAGACATTATAAATGATAAAAACTAAAGTTAATTTCATCTACACCCTAAATTAAGTTTAGTGATTTATTGTTAGCCCCAGTGCTACCAGATTTTTTTTTTTCTTATAGAACTGTGAGTTCTCATTTGAGGTGATGCTGCCCTCAACTTTTGGTCTGGAGCCCTGTGAAGTTAAAATAAAACAGCTTATACCATGGTCTGGGTGAATACTCGATTCTGATTGGCTGCAGGGTGTCCGTTAAAAAGTGATAGAGGACACCTAGTAAAGTAGTTCTGGTGAAACTGCCTGTTTACCATTCGAAATGAATAAATAAATGCGCTGCCTACAACGGCTGTGAGTAACCATAGCAACAGGCAGTCACATGCTCTATCATCTAACGTATATAGCCTAATACAACAATGAGCGACTTCGTGCTATTTCTTTTAACATTTATGGAGAATATGGCAACTTTGACGACTGGTATGCTGCTGAAGAAAGAAAAAATGTAAATAAAACGGAGAAAATTACACCGCTGCTGCTCTGCTCCATTGAACTCTATTGGTAACGACGTAACTTGCGACCATAGTTGGATAACGATGCTTTCGGGAAACGCACCCCTGAATGAGACCCTGCGGGAGTTTTACGCAGCTGTCCAGACAACCAAGGCAGGAGAAGGCTGAACGTTACAGCGTTTCAAGCCTAAGGAGCCTGAGGCAAATTACCCTCTCTTTGATCTGATTAATTTATTGCCCTCTATAACGTTAAGCGCAAATCGCTGGAGATCAGAGCTAATTGTTTTTTTTTATTGTTGTTTGATTAATTGTTTTATGAGTAATAAAAAAAAAAAACTATGCCTACCTTTGTGTTTCATGAAAAAAAAAATGCATTTGTGAACCTGAAGGGATACGAGCTAAGCGGACTATATATATCTCCGGTTGCTAAATAAACAGTCAGGCAGGCAAGGCAAGTTATTATTTGTAAAAACTAGATTTAGCCTAATTAAAATATAAACTAATGTTTTATTTGGCAAGTGACCTTGGTATAAGCGGGTTAATGCCCTCCGAGGTGTCCATTGTCAGGTTTTAATGGACTTCGGCGGAGGCAACCGTCCTCCGCTGCGCGTCGGCCGGTTTACGCCTCGCCGTCGTCCATTAAAACCTGACAATGGACACCTCGTCGGGCATTAACCCTTACATATCATAATGTTAAGTCTATTTATTATTAAAGAATTTGTCAGTATTGCAGTTATTTTGTGGGAAATTTGAATAATTGCATTGCAAGCTTATTTAAGGTGTGCCCCTAAATTTTTTGCTTGCACTCCTAAAATTTTCAGTCAGGGGCAACAGCGCTCCTAGTAAAAAAAGTTAGTCTGGAGCCCTGTTTATTTATTTTATTTATTTTTTCAAATAATGTGCGTTTATGAACAGATGTTGATTTATGGCAATTTCTTAAACTTAAAGCTGCAGTCCGTAGCTTCAAACGGAGATGGTGACAAAGAGGAAAAACTGCGAACTACAGCTTTAATAAATTAATGGATGCAAGTTGTTTTAAAGAAAAATATACAAGATCTACACAAAAATGTTGTATAATAGTTATTTATTAATTAATATAAAATATTCTTATTTTTAATATTCTTATTCTTTCAAATAAAATAATTGTTTATATTATTTCTGCTACTAATACTATAATATATATATATATATATATATATATATATTTGTTCCTAATTAAAAATTTAAATAAATATATATATATATATATATATATACATACATAAATAATTTATATATATATATATATATATATATATATATATATATATATATATATATATTACATTACAAGTAACAGGCTTGTTTTGCTTTTTTTTTTACTAATAAAAATATGTATTTTTTTCTGAAACATAATACTAATTAAATAATCACAGTGAGTA
This sequence comes from Pimephales promelas, assembly GCF_016745375.1. The sequence continues at coordinate 3,549,343 of NW_024121455.1, forward strand.
AAATATCGGTTACATTTTTGGAATTTGCTACGGATTAATATTATAGAATTCATTTGTTTATGGGCGTGTGTTTGTGTGTTGTCTGGGTAAGTAGCCTGACTGGGCCTAGCAACAAAACAAATGATTGTTGAGCGCTAAAAGAGTGAAACGCATCAGTAGCCCTGCACCTGGAGTCATGTTCTTGTGTACTTGTGTCAGGTCTGATGAGTGATCTGAAGAGGCGGGGGGGCACACGTCTCCTGAAAACCTCGCATGTCCCGGACACACCTGGATCAACAGCGGAGGCAGGTGTTACCATAGCAACCACTGACCCTCTGGGTGGATTTCACATTGCACACTTGTATCAGGCAAAATCTCCAAAAGTCGCCACTGCTAACATATAGTTCCTCCATTTCCTTTAATAGCCTGCACCATCCATCTCATGATACATCCATATTCTGCTCCCTCCCTTTCCAATCCAGAGAAGAAAGAGACGCAGGAGGAGGGTATAGGTCCCCTGGTTGTGGTGCCAGTGCAGCAGAAGTGACGGGACCCGTGTAAGCATGCAGGCAGCATATGTACCTCGCTGGTGCTTTAATTAGTGATTGTGGTTTAGTCACTTGGCAACTTTCTCTGGTGAGCCCAGCGCACAGTAACGATCTTCAGAGCGGCTCAGAGAAGAGCAGTGTGGTGCTCCGACAGAAAGAACGCATCATTTCCTCAAACACAGGCATACAGTCCTTTACTTAAACTAGCCAATCCAAATCCTGATGTAGGCCTATACCTCGCCACACAGGGCTAGTCAGAGAAGTCCTGGAGACACCAGTCTGTGCTAAAGGTTAGTTAAAGCAAGGATGGATCTTTTTTTCTATTTTTATACACCCTTTACTTTTCAAAAGTTTGGGGTCTGTAAGATAAAACAACAACAACACACATTTAAGTTGCAAAAAATGTCTGCACTTATAAACAGGAGATAGCGTTAACAAACGTTTCGGCTCTTTGCCTTCCTTAGTGCAGAATTTTTTTTTTGCATTTATGGATTGATTCATAGGTCTAAGCACCTAAATCAAAAATACAGCAAAACAGTAATTGTTGTAGGGCTGAGCAAATAGGACTCTTTACTGCGCTAGTACTTCAAAAGGCCTTTTAAATGTATACATGTGAATTAAACGTGGCACAATTGCCTGAAAGTCGGCATGAAATCAAATTTGACAAATCTAATTCATGTACCCTTATAGTCTTTAATCAAATACATAACCCTTCCCTCCCCCATCGAAACGACCTCTCTTCTATTTCGGTCACGTGGAATGGCGAAAGGGTGCGGCCAGTTCTGATGAGGGTGTGGCTATCGGTGCTCCGCCATTCAGAGAATCACATTCAAATCTGTCTCCATTTTGTTTGGAACACCCAACCTCCAATGATCCAATCAATTCCCGAAAGACGAAATCAAGCCCTGCCCTACATTTTTTTCTAGTTTCAGAAGCCGTTTCACTCGGATATATGTCACAACAAGGAAAAAATTACAATCTCAACTTCCGTTTCATGCCGACTTTAATGCCTATCTAGTGCAAAGGGTTTCAACAATATGCTAGCATTTGCTTCACAGGACATATGCTTACAACTACATACTGTTTATTAACTAGAGTGTTATAATGTGTAATTATGTCATGTTTGGTCTCATCTGACAGTTTATACACTAAAAATGAATGTTGGTGAACTTAATAGACATTAAGGGCCCTTTCACACCTACCTTGTTTGGTCTGAACTTTCGCACTTTTCAGTTTGGTCCGAATTAAAATTACAGGTGTGAAACCTACCCCGGACTACGGTTCGGACCAAACAGATGAAATTTGGTCCGACGAAAAGAGGTAGTCTCGGTCCGGATCAAACTGAACAAAGGTTTGGTTCATTTCTGGTGTGAAAGAATCTCTGCATGGTTCGGACTTTCAGACCTTTTACAGAAAGTTCTGGTGCTTCCAGCATAGCCGAAAAAACAGAGGTGGCAGGAAATATAAGCCGTGGTAGCACACGGGGAGGTTTTTAATTGAAGTATGGTCTGATGACATAAGAAATCAACTTGCAGTCTTCTCCTCCTTTCCTGGAGGCGACGATAAAATGTTCGCATGACGAGGACGTTCATTTGACGAATTTGAACTAGCCTTGTGTATAGTTGGTGCTGCAAGTAATCATGCTATAAAAATAACAATATAGTTGCAATGATATGCGTCTGTTCGTTCATGTTGTCAAAGTTACCTGGCGAATTGACAACACGCTGAAGTCAGACGCACGTCCATTTACTAAACCAATCAATGTCAAGATGCGTCCTGTCGTCATCATCTATGTGGGCTGCAAGTACGTCATGTAAAGTTCTTTAGTGCGCTTGCATAATTGCAGTGTGAAACCAACCCTAAACTTTCTGAAAGTATAAAATGTATCTCAACGTGTACTTTGGTTCGGACCTTGATGTGGACTTTCAGGTGTGAAAACGCCCTAAGTATCCTAATGTACAATCTAGGAACGATTGGTTAAACTATCCTTCAAAAATCATTCTGTTACGAGCATTTATATTTTAGAATTGTCAGGATGGTTTTCGTTGGAAATTGTTTAAATGCGGGTGTTTGTGACATCATGATTTTTGATCGCGGACGAAACATAAAGAAATATCGTAGTATTGTGCTAGAGTGTATTCTATCAGTTGCAGTTCTGGTGCCTCCATCCCAACATATACTGTAAAGGGTGAGTTACACTCACGGGACACAAAAGTCCATTATTTGCATGTGCTTTAAAGCCTTGCTGGTTAAACATTTCATTTGCTTGCTGATGTGCCATTTTAACATGCGCTTTTCTCAAAGCATGCACACACTAAAAGCCTGTCAAAAAGCCTGTGAATACCAAACTTAGTTGTCTTTCGAGTCTTTCTGAACCAAACACACACTTGATTATATGAGCTGTCAGCTGGCCTCTGGGTTTTCTGACAAAACTGTGGGAAATCATTCCTTTTTTTTTTTTTCTGAACATTTTTGAGTGACACTTTGCTGGGTCTAGGCGAACATCAACAGCAAAAGCCAAAACAATTACCCACTGACCTGTCTATCCAATCTTTACTTTTGCCAGTTTCATTCTATAGGGATGTTCGCCAGCATCATATGTGGCGCGAACTGGTTGGCAGAAAGAACCAAAACATACGCAGCAGCAGTCTATGTGTTCTGTCAAAAGCTAAAAGGAGATATAAGGTAAAGCTTTTATATAACCAGGGTTCATGTTCTATGCCTGATCCATATCGATTGAGTGAGAATTGGAGCAAAAGCCATAACACATGGCCACATTTGACATTCGGCGACATCTACCTGTATATCATCGACACGCCATCTATGTTTATCAGAGAGTCAATGAAGGCGTACAACTCTTTAGATGCCTATAAGTCATAATTACGAATATTACTTGTGTTAACTGGATAACTAGTAAATTTGTTACAAATAGAGTAAAATTGAGGTGTAATTTGTCCATGGGCTATATTTTGAATCAAAATTATCTTACCTCTGATGTATAACATTGGTCAACATATACGTAAAAATGTATCGAAGAAAATACAATAATTTGCCCTTAATCTATAAGGGTGTGTACACAGATGATACACTGACTGTACAATACCCAATCTTTGGGTTAAATTATGACTTTATAATACTGTGCCGCAAATGGCCATTACTTTTCTGCCAACCAGAGCACATGTAACCGCGTCGTGACGTCACGGGCGAAGATCCCTATTGGTTAGAGATGTCTTGATACCAACTGAATCCATAATAATAGCAATGAAATTGTCTCTCTGGATATCTCTATTATTATAAACAAGTTAAAACAATGGCACAGTTTTTCTAGTCATTATAGCAAACAGTCAGTAATGAAGAAATATATTATATTTCTTCTGTCAATATTGTTGCTTTATTAATATTAATGACATAATAGACAGTGGCAGGTCTATTAGCCTAATGTAGTGCCAAGGCTTAATGCATTGATCCATTTGACTGTTGACCATTTATATTAATATATCACCAAGATGGGAATTTACACATACCATAAGCCACGCACAGTCTCCATAAGCTGATTGTTGGAATACAGTCACCAGTCTGTCAGACAACAGTACAACTGAAAAAATCTTTTTCCGAGTCATTTGGTTCATTCAACGAATGATTTAAGTGCATTATATTGAGAAAAATGCTGGAATGTTTTCATCAAAAAACTTAATTTCTTTTCGACTGAAGAAAGAAAGACATGGACATCTTAGGTGACATGGGTGTGAGTAAATTAAGTGAACTACTCCTTTAAGCTGAACAATGACAATATTTGTATATGCCAACTGTGATTTAAAAAAAAAATCTCTGCGTGAGCTTGCTTCAAAACTGCTTTCCTGACAGGGATCAATAAATAAACACTACTACTACTGTACAGCCGAAATGAACTCCATTTGCATCATTAAATCATTCTGATGTTATCACTGTAAAGTGGCTTTGAAACAATCTGTATGGCGCTCTATAAATAAAGATGACTTGACGTGAATTTTGTATTATTCTATTAAAAACTATTTTTATTTAACTATTTAGAGTGAAGATCTAAGTGGGGAGTTCAGATCAGCTATTGTTTTTACTGTTAAAGACCTGTGAAACGTTTTATGGAGGACGCTAATGTTGTACAATACCCCTAGGCTCACAGCTAGAATTAATTTTATTAATACCTGTATATATGCACATTGTCCAATATAAACTTTTTTTAAAAACGGTATCAAACCATGAGTACTCGAGTAAAAGGCATTGCTATGACAAATAGCCGATTAGGAGAAATTACTGAATCTATATTGACTTGACAATCCAGTGTTGTTTTACATTCATTAGCCTATTCACTTTTTGAATCTGAATATAACTGTTATTTAATTTAGGGATGCATCGATACCGATACCGGTATCTGGTATCGGCCTCGATACCACATTTTCTAAAGTACTCGTACTCGTTAAAAGTCCCCCGATACCGGGGACCGATACCATGTTCTGAGAAATGGGTTAATCACAGGCGCCGAGTGCCCACCCCCAGGCTCCGGCTGCAGCTCAGAGCGGGGAGATGGGGAGACATGTCAGCCGTGTGGAACAGTGATGCGCGGGTCAATGTATAAACAACCCGCACACTACCAACGTACTCGGACCGCAAAAAAAGTAAGAAAATATTGTACCCGACCCTCTTCCTGACCGTATTTTTTAAAAGTAGTACATGCTCATCGTAGCGTCATTGGGCCATAAACGTGTAACAACACAGCATCGCAAGAAGACGTAGCCTACATATAACAAAGGCAGAACTTTGGTCATCATCTTTCATTATTTCGGTAAATGTCTCCCACACTTACTCTTTTTATTTGTGTATTTGCGGAGCTTCCACTCCCCAGTCTTCACCTTTTCTCTTGCCGCCTCCATCTCTCTGCAGACTAGTGATCATAGACATGGCCGGTTCGTGAACGAATCGGTTCTTTTTATTGAACCGGTCGAACCAGTACGCTAAATCGAACTGAATCATTCGCAACAGTTCACGTCTTGCCGACCGCAACCCGAATATCATTAAAAATATTTTTGGATGACCCGTAACTGCGGGTAACCGCGGCGCAGGCACCCGCTCATTTTGGATCAACCCGTGCATCACTGGTGTGGAACAATTTCAAAGTTAATGGCTTTGGGTTAGGAGAATAAGTTTACTTGTAGTCGCCAAGTTACTTATAGTCAGTTGAATGTCTGTTGGGGGACCAAATAAATAAAGTGTTATCGGATATTAAGCTGATCGTACTAATACTCTAGTCTACTAATACTCTAATGACAGTTAGTTGACATGTAATTGAAAAGTTACTTATAGTTAGTAAAGTGGACTATCGAAATAAAGTGTTACCCAAGTAATTTAATCAAGGACCTAAAAACCTGTATGTAAAAATATTTAAATCATGTTTTTTTTTTTTTTTTTATTAAGTACTTGGTATCGGTATCGGCGAGTACTGAAATGCAAGTACTCGTACTCGTACTCATTTTCCAAAAAAGTGGTATCGGTGCATCCCTAATTTAATTTGTATATTTGTTCTATTGCTTGTGATTTGTTTATTTGTTCTTATTTCATTACTGTTTACTTGTGTCATATTTGAGATTAAAAAAAATGTAACCATAGAAAAAATCTTTAGCATTGAGCCCTAAAAGCATTAACAAATAATGCAATGACTAAAGTGTATACGCCATTACATGATGCTCTGATGAGAGTTCATTTCAGATCATTTATAGCAGGCGTGAAACGCTCTAGGAGGTGAACCTGAGCTGAGCTGAGGGACTCAAAGCTGAGAACATTCACACACAAGCTGCGTGTCACGTGTTTGCCTTTGGTGATGTTTCAGATGACTGAATGGCCAGGGTTCTAGATGAATGAGGCTACATGCACACAAAGCCACTAGAAGGTGTTCAGATGTGACTTTTTGAACGTGCAAAATGGAGACATTTGCTTTATCTGGCTGGACGAGGAGTACAAATGCTGATCCACCATTTTTTAAATGCAGGAATTTGCAGTTTACATTAATATTTAGTCGCTTAGTCTTTTTGACTAATCTTGATATTGAAAGCAGAATAATTCAGGAATGTTATGTTCAAAACAAACCAAAATTCTACTGTTATAGTGCCAATAAACCAACCAACCACAATCAAGATTGAATTTTACAGACATCAGTGTTCATGGTCCTGGAATTCAGTTTGTGTTTCCGGTGTTTGGATTATCATACAACAAATCGAACAAACGTCAACACTCCAGAGCCTAAGAAAAACATGGAAAATTTGAGCTTTGCTATAAATAATAAATATTTAAGATTGTGTTGATGCAAAGAAGCTTCTAGTTTGCCATAACATGATGAAGACATTGATTTAATTAACGAAATAATGACTCAATTTTCCATGTGCTGCTTGTTACAAATACTTTTGTGATCTCAACAGGGGCCAATATTTCTGCGACGATGCATTGCAGTAGCACAGTCCTATAAGACTATAGGATGTCATATAGCCCATAACACGCTCTCACGTGTTTATTTTTGAACATTTTGGGAGGAATTTGTGGTTTCAACAACCAGACGCATTGACACGTCCAGTTTCATCTGGAACACATCTCAGACCACCTTCTGAAGTGGTTTGATTGATCGGATTTAAATCCCGAAAGCATTTCAGAAGGCATTTATACCTGGTCTTTTCACGACTGGATAGCTATTGGATCAGAGAAAACGCATGAAGTTGCAGGGGTGTAAACAGCCCATAGTCTGTGCCTGAGGCTGCTAACTTAAAAACTGGATAAACACAGACAGCGCTAGACAAATAATACAGTGTTCTTGACTTAGCGTTAAACAAATTAGACTTAAAATAAAAAAAGTCAGATCATTGCAGATCAAGATGAGGTCAAGAATTCAAAAAAATAAATCACAAAATTCGAAAACGTTTTACAGGTTTTCCATGACCGTGGGAAACCTGGAGTTAATGTGTTTTCAAATCCTGCTATGCATAGAGTCAAGCCAAAGATAACTTGGTCTTTTGTCACGGAAACTAAGTAAAGAATTGAGAAGTGAAGGAAACCAACAACAACAAACATGTCACTGCACGATTCAACATTTTCATTAGTCTTTTTAATCAGATAAGCGTCACGCTATGAATCAATTCACTGAGGTGAAAAGTCAAATTCCTTTTTAGAGTTGCCATCGTTTCAAATGGCAGAACCTTTCACGAGTCGGTTCTTCATTCATTTGTATTACAGTAGATGGCAGGGCTGAAAATGATAATCACGATTGTTTTGATCAATATTGAGATCACAATTAATTATCACAATTTTTTGTTGATTTTACCAAAACAAATGTTATTGTCACATAGGCTAATTGTAACTGCTTTTACTACTACATTCCTGCTAATGTCCAACTATGTGCATCAAAATGAAACAGATCATCTTATTCACCAAAATGTAGTGCATCTCCTTAAAGAATAAAGAAAAATAAAGAAAATGTAGCAAAACTTCAACAGGGCACTATTTTACATTTTAAATTGTATAAATAGGCTATATTTTAGGAAGCAAAATATAAACTTGCGAATGTGAATAAAACTCAAAATATACAATCAAATAACAGAATGTAACCAAATGAGAACATTTCAAGGCAGGACTATGCACTGTGGAAGTTCGATTAATGGATAAAATTTAGAGTTGTTATGACGCTTAAGAAACGTAAAACCTGGTTGTGGTTCAGTGTCAGTGATTAGTTGTGAAATCTTACTGCATCTTATTTAATCCTCCATATGAAAGTTTATGTGCTCGAATTATTTCTATTTATTAAACAATAGTTCAAAACAAGACGTTTATAGTAGGCTACTGAGGCCATTAATCAAATTCCCATGCCTTTTATATAGTAATTATATATTAACTTACTAATGCTCACACTTGGTCTCTCATGCGCTGTCGCTCGCACGCAGACATACTCGCTGTACGTTCACACCGCCGTCGACTTGAGCATTAAAGAAGATCTGGCCGCACTGTCAAGGACGCTTGTCAAAAAGTACAGGGATGCTTGTTGACACTATGAACGCTCTGACGTTGCAGGGAGAATAGAAGTGTTACAATATGAAATGTAATAAACAGGGAAAAAAACAAGCAATACATTGAAGAAACCTTTTATAAAGACAGCATTTTTATAACTGTTTAGTCACATTTCATTGATTAAAAAAAACAATAGTTAGCTATTATTATTATTAGCATTTAGGCTATAAATGCAATTGGTCAAATCGGTGTCACCATTAGCAAATTAATTGCATTCCCACTTTAAAACAAGCGTTTGTAAATATTTCAAATAAAAGTTGTGCTCATGTGGTCCCTATAAGCAAACAACATCAAGCCACAATATATAGGAAACCTGTAGGGAACCCAGCAATGGCGATTACAAGCTTCTCTTCCATTTTCTCGGAATTAATGTTTTAGTAGGAACGAAAGTTTTAAATTCTGTTTCTCCGGAATCAGCCAGTGCAAAGGACGTCTATATTCCAATTGGTTGCTGGTGTTTTGCCGCTGCTTGCCGCTGAACCGCATCATAGCTCATTCACATAAAGTTGAGCTTCTTTCAACTTTCTGATTGACGCTCAAAACGCGACGTCGATGGATTTGAAAAGCCAGCTTCCATTGAAAATAATTGACTATGGAAGCTCAAGTCGGCGGTGGTGTGAACGTACAGTCGCCTCTCTCGTGCGGAGACACACTCGGTAACTCTCACGCGCTGTTGATCGCGCTCTTGGACACTCGGTCTCTCCCCTTGTGCACTGTCGCTCATGGAGGCACGTGATCAGACGGGTTTACGGAGCGCTAAATTGGCTTTGCAAAAAAAATAAATAAAAATAAAATAAAAAAAAACTTAAATACAGAGCATTCTGTGAACAGAATGACGGATTTTAAATATCCCTTGATCACGCACATTTGATTGTGGGAAGCCAAAATCGTGATCGTGATTAAAATTCGATTAATCATGCAGCCCTAGTAGATGACTAGAAACCATCAATGCTAAAGGCCTGTTTACTGGGATTAATTTTGCGCGCGATAATCGCCGACGTTTAACGCCTTTTGACTAAACAAAGGGCGCCAATGTAAGTGTGCACACCGATGCGCAAAACGCCACGTGTAAAAGCGTCATTTTTTTAAAAAAACGCTTCGAGTTAGTTTTTTTTAGTTTGACGTGCCGCGTCAAAAAATATCCGACCAATGAGATTGGTGCTTTTGCTCACGTGTTTGGAGCTTTTGAAGTTACAGTAAAACAACTTGGGGGCGCTCAAACACAAAACGGTCTTGCCAAGCACACATACGGAACGGAGAAGATGATATACGCCAAGTAGCGTCGCCGTCTACACAGCCAGGAAGAAATAAGACGAGGAAGATGCGAGGCAAGATGAATGTAGAGCTGCTGGTCTGTTTGGTGCTAGAAAATAAAGAACTATATGACTTTACGTGACAGTGACTACAAACATCTTGATAAAAGTGAACTGTTATGGAGTGGTATTGCAGAGCAAATGGGCGGCATCTAATGTTAGGGAATGAATTAGCATGTTCACTCAGCTCATCGTCAGCGAAAATCGCTTGGGTGTGAACACAAAAAACGCGTTGAAAAACACTGGCGAATAACGCGTGCTGATATTCGTCCTGGTGTGTACAGGCCTTAAAGGGTTAGCTCCCCAAAAAATGAAAATTCTGTCAGTATTTACTCACCCTCATTTTGTTCCAACCCCGTATGACCTTTGTTCATCTTCGGAACACAAATTAAGATATTTAAGATATTAAGATCGCTCCTGCATACTAGTCCATAGGCTTCTTGAGGGAATGACACTTGCTGGCATCTAAAAGTCATTAAAGACATCGTTAAAATAGTCCAAGTGACTACAGTGGCTCAATCTTAAGTTTAACAAACGACGAGAATACTTTTTGTGCACCAAAACAAACAAAAATAACGACTTTATTTCAAATATTTACTTCCTTCTCTATGGGCCTGTAGTCCGTTAACGTAGTGTGATAGCGTAAAGCTACGTCACACGAAGGCTCACTATTGGCCGACGCTGGTCATGTGTGTGATGCGTGTGACGTACAATAACAGAAGCTTACGCTATTAAACTAGTAACCTGACTCGAGGCAGAGAGAGAAATAAACGAATAGTTGAAATAAAGTCGTTATTTTTGTTGTTTTTTTGCGCACAAAAAGTGTTCTCGTCGTTTGATAAACTTAAGATTGAGCCAGTCTAGTCACTTGGACAATTTTAACGATGTCTTTAATGACTTTTAGATGCCAGCAAGTGTCATTCCCTCAAGAAGCCTATGGACTAGTATGCAGGAGCGATCTTAATATCTTAAATATCTTAATTTGTGTTCCGAAGATGAACGAAGGTCTTACGGGGTTGGAACAACATGAGGGTGAGTAAATACTGACAGAATTTTCATTTTTGGGTGAACTAACCTTTTAAGGTAAAAATGTGAAAAATAAATTGGGGATGCATCAAGATCACGCTCAGTCGAGAACGGTCAAACTAACTAGTTGCAGTCTGACAAATAATAGAGAGATGTAAAGAGAAATGTAAAAGGCATTCAATTAATAAATACCCATTAACCATTTAAGTTATATCAAGATTACAGACAGAGCTGCTACGATTGATGTTTTAATGATTATGCCAGAAAATGTACAGGTGTGTGAATGCAGTGTTCACTGCAGCAAATAACCGAACTGTGTATGAACGCAACCGTATTAAGGACTCAAATACAGGACTGACAACAGTATTCTCCTGCTGTGTACTCGTATGAACTGCACACGAAATTAACAAATATTTAGTGCTCACAGGAACTAACATTTAGGATCCGAATATGCGTCAGTCACAGAAGTGCATTTTCGGGTCGCACAATGAGGTATTAAACAGGTTTTCAAGCCAAACACTGGACAAATTATTATCGATTAGGAAGCGAAACCAAAACTCACCCGCCAGTATCAGAGCACAATGTCTGTTTAATCACACTGACAGTGTCAATAACAAGTGTTTAACCAGGGCTCCGGCAGGGAAGCTCAGCTCAAACAAAGAGCGGATTAACTGTCCCACCACCTGCCTGTATAAGGCCTGGAAATACAATTAACCCAAGACCATGTCACTATGACTGCAGTGTTGTGACAGTTACTGTACAAATGTGTACAGAGCTTACACAAGTGCTATCTGCTCTGGGTGTTTAGATTAGGCCTAAAGCTTTTCAGCACAACCACAACTCTTATCTATATATATTACATTTATTATTAGAAATACAACAATATTACAATTGTGGTCTATATAGACAAGTCGATACGAACTTTTTTTATGTTATGGCAGATAGCATAGCTACATTTCTTTAAATGCCCTACAATTTGGCATTTTGTCCAAATAAACATTCAAAACTCTTCAAATGCTACAAGTGAAATACTGTAATGTTTTATTTAACTGTGTCCTTGTTACACGTTGCATATAGTTACTATATTAATAACTATAAATGCATAATTACAAGCAAGTAACCCAATCCTAACTCTATAGTAAGTTCATATTACTCAGTACCTAAATGTATAATTACACTGTAAGAGGGCACCTTAAAATAATGTAACCCCAGTACTAAAAATGAATTACAATAACTACATTTAATATAGCATTTTGTTTATTAGTGGGACATTATTAAATAGTTAAAACAATGGTGTTTTAAAAGATTAAATAGATTCAAATGAATGTCGAAGATTTTAAAACATGCAAATAAATAGAGACATAAAGAAATCTAGCTGTCAATAACTGATATGGTACTCATCATATCAGTGACATGTATTTTTTTAACGTGTCGTGTAGTATTTTATTTTGTTAAAAGAAATTGTTGCAGACAGTTTCTAATGATCATGGCTGCAATAATTCATTAAATAAGGCATTATAAGATTTGAATATTTCATATCAAGTGCAAAAAAGTGCTTGTTTTTAGTGGTCACCTTTGCTTGCCTGTCTTGGCCAGTGGAGAGATTGGAGCTTTGCATGCCAAGACATGTCTAACGCCTCTACCACCTCTTACTCTTGGAAAGGTTACGTCTCAACCTGCATTAACTTGAATGCTGGTGTTCACTATCTCAAGGAGCCAACACAACAATGATGAAAGGATTCCACCAACACGCTTCAAGAATCCATGGCCTAATAATCCAGGACTTGAAGCTCAAGTGAAATTCTCTCTTCATAACCACATTTGCAGTATAGGGTTGTTCTGACATGTTTTCTAATAAAGAGTTTAAGCCGTGTTTTTGACAGCAGTATGGACATGCCTTACAGCGACAGATAATAAAATCAATTGAATATGATGCTGCTCAGTCCTGCTCACACTGGGATAGTTTATCATATGACAAATGCTTGCATGTTAGAAACACTCTAACAATACTTAGATGGCTTTTACAGGTCACCTGTAAACAGGAACCAAAGCTGCAAAGCCTGGTCACACTAAAAAGAATGTTTGGGACGAGAATTTGGTCCGACTTTCACTTACAGCCTGATTGAAAACGCTAATTTACTCTCGGACAGTAGGTGGCGCTTAATTAATACCATGTGACAGCCTGGGCTTTTTCACAGTGTGAAGGAAAAGAGATTAGACCATGTGACACCAGTGAGATATTGAGTAAAAGTTAAGTCAAGAGTGCAAAAAAATACTCGTAGGCCAAAAGTGGGTGGAGCCGGCTATCGCCATCTTAGCAGCGTAATTTTATGGTTTTGTGATAGACCGAAAATGGACAAAGAGGCGGGATTAGCTGAGGTAACGTGACGGCTAACAGACCGCAGACAAACAGCTAGTAGTGACAGCAAGTGCCCACGCCCTTAATTGACCTATGGCTAAGCCACACCCTAAAACGTGATGAGCCAATCACAGTGCGCAACTAACCCAAGAAGTTGTGTACCCCTGACATTGAACTTTTAGCTGTATCTCTACGCCCTTTTTATTTGCCCAGGGAATTTCCACAGCTTTTTTTTATATTGGTTTATATTCATCCGAGAGCAAACGCTATTACAGCCATGGAGTATATTAAGAACATCTTAGATAGTTTGGAATCAACATCTCCAGACTCTCCCAAATTTATTTTGGGGGATTTTAACCATTGTGTGGCAGAAAAATCATTGAAAGGTTTTCAACAGTATGTTACGTGCCCTACTCGTCTGGGAAAAATATTGGATAAATGTTACGGCTCAATTTCAGGTGCATATAGATCAATCGCCCTTCCTCCTCTTGGTTCTGCTGACCACTGTACTGTACTACTGGCACCAGCCTATTTGCCTGTTATAAGGAGAACAGAGAAGGTTGTAAAGGTTATTAAACAATGGACTAATGACAGCATTGATAGACTGCAGGGTTGCTTTGAAATAACTGATTGGAATATGCTCATGGCTCCATCAAATGATATTAACGAGCAAGTGGACATAGTAACATCGTATATCTCCTTCTGTGTAGATGACATCATTCCTACTAAGAAGGTTACCATCTTTCCGAACAATAAGCCCTGGGTAACGAAGGAACTAAAGGAAATTCTAAATAAGAAAAAGAGAGTTTTCTACACCGGCACTGAGCATGAAAAAAAGGAGGTTAACAGAGAAGTTAAGCGTGCTATTAAATCTGCTAAACTGAAATATAAGAACAAGATTGAGCAAACATTTACTCAAGGAAACCTCCATACAGTCTGGCAGGGTCTTAAGAATATGGCAGCAGTTAATATTGCTCCCACTGCTCGCAGGCACATTCAGGTTGCAGGAAGCAATTTAACATCTCTTCCTAATGATCTAAATTCTTTCTATACCAGATTTGAGACGGACATTAGCACTCAAGTGGAAACAACAATTTCTACTTTAAAATCTGGTGATTCTACTTTTACTATAAGTATGGTGGAGGTGGTGCAAGCTCTTAAAAAGACTAAAGTTAAATCTGCACCTGGGCCAGATAATATCTGTGGCCGAACCTTAAAATGCTGTGCGGAGCAGTTGGGGGGGGTGTTTCAGACTCTATTTCAGAAATCTATGGCTAGTGGTGTAGTTCCTCAACTATGGAAACATTCTACAGTTATCCCGATACCAAAAAAGAGTTCCATAAAATCCTTCAACGATCTAAGACCTGTTGCACTTACCTCTCTTGTGATGAAGGCTATGGAGAGGATTATTAAAGACTACATCACTAAAGAAACTGCTTCACAGTTGGATCCACTTCAGTTTGCCTATCGCACAGGTAGAGGGGTTGATGATGCAAAGGTGTTTGTCACAGACATTGTTCATAAGCATCTTGAGTCTCCTAATACCACAGCCAGATTTTTGTTTGCTGATTTTTCTTCGGCTTTTAATACTCTACAGCCACATATCCTAGCTGAGAGACTTGCTAGTCGTTTTCATCTGGAGGACCAACTGATTTTATGGATAATTGATTTTTTAACCAATAGGTCTCAGAGAGTGCTGGTCAACAGTATATTTTCTGACCTCCGATATACTTCAATTGGCTCCCCCCAGGGATGTGTCCTTTCACCTCTGCTCTTCATTCTGTATACCGACGAATGTAGATCTACTCAACCTAATTGTCATCTGATTAAGTTTGCCGATGATACTGTTTTACTGTCTCTGCTTTCAGGCCCTTCACAGCATCATGGCCCAGCCCTTCAGGAATTTGTTGAGTGGTGTGACATCTCCTGTTTGGAGCTTAACTTAGATAAGACTAAAGAGATGGTAGTAACCTTTTCTAATAAGCAGAGGCAGGTGGCTATGGCAGCATCTACAGTTATTCACGGGAAGCCCATAGAGATTGTCGAGGAGTACAAGTACCTTGGGACAATTTTTGACAATCTGTTAAAATTTACTTCTAATACAGAGGAGATATTGAGGAAATGCCAGCAGCGGCAATATCTTTTAAGGAAGCTTAATTCCTTTGGAGTTAGTAAGAACTTACTCACTATGTTCTACTACTCCTACATTGAAAGTGTCAGTACATTTTCCATCGTCTGCTGGTTTCACTCTATAAGCCTTCAAAACAGGAATAGTCTGGAGCGCACGGTTAAAGTCTGCTCAAAAATTATCGGTCTCCCGATCAGGTCTCTTTCTAACATAAGTGAACAACAGACACTGAGGTTGGCAGGGAGGATCTTGCGGGACACATCACACGTGATGTTTTCTGTTTTTGAGTGGCTTCCTTCGCGGCGACGGCTTCGTTGTCCATGTTGTAGGACACAAAGGAGGAAGGCAACCTTTGTTCCCAGATCAGTGCAACTTTTAAATTCTCAACCATTTTTAGCCCCTCGTTGATTATCTGTCTTGACTTAGTTATTTTTAATATATTAGGTATTCATTAATATGTATTTATTTATACTGTGTTATTTATTTAACGTAGGTTGTTACAATGCATAATGTTTCGTTACTGTGTGTGGCCTCACAAATTGCCCCTTGGGGACAAATAAAGTGTTTTGAAATTGAAATTGAACCCAATACACTCGGACATTCTCTGCTTCCACGTCCATTGAAATGCATTGCAGTTAGTCAGTTTTCATTCGTTTTTTTCTTGTCATTTTAAGTTTAAAATGGTCAAACGGTGTGCATGTACATGCAACTCCGACACTAGGTTCCCGAGAGGCTGGGCGACGGTTTGTATTTGTTTTTACCCTTTCCCGAACCACATCTCAGCCGAGATAAGTGTCTGCTCTGGATTAAGTTATGCGGTAGACCACAACACCAACTAAACGTGGATAAATTAAACAAGGATGTCTACATCTGTTCTAAGTCAACAACGTATTTGAACGTTATCTTTAAATATCTGACATAACGTTAGGTTAGACTAACATTAGAAAACGTTAATGTTAGCTTCAAGCTGCGTTGATGTTGTGCTGAATGATTCATGTAAATACTGTAGCACCAAATGGTGATGGCAACGATATGCGGTTTACCACGTTTACACTGTGACCTGTACATTTTTGCCAGGAACTGAAGCTTTTCATCAAACTTCTCAATAAAATTATTAATATAACCCTCCAATGCATAGTTAAGGCCCTTTAGTTGACTTCGAGATGATATATAATCTTTCTGTCTCCAAAAATCCCCAATTACCTCTTGTAAAATGTGTCATACTATGACGGCTGACTGAACGCTGACTGTGTGTCCGAGTGTGTGGAGGGGGCGTGGCTTAGCCATAGGTCAATTGTGCATAACTTTAAGGCTTAATATAATTCAAATGGATGAGTTATAATATATATATATATATATATATATATATATACCACTTTTTGTAGCAGGCTGTAAACATATCTTCTGCTGTAAAGTTGGTCATTTTAACATGGGGTGTCTTTTGGAGCCTGTCTCTAGCGGTCAGTCGATGAATTGCAGTTTAAGTCAATTCCATCTTGGATTCAAGAGAGAATCCTGAAGGTTGCCGCTTGGTTTTGTAAGGGGATTTACAGTCAAAGACCCAAGGACCAGATATGATGAATGAAGAACCCAGAGTCGGAATTATAATATATTGAAGAAATGTTTTACTGAAAATAGATTGCAGTTTCATTCAGAAGGAGTTCATAGGCCATCCATTCCAGAGCCCACCCCCTTCAGTCTGTTCTGACAATCTCATTTTCACACATTTTCACAAACTTCAACTTGAATTACAATACGTTCATTATTTATATATTTGTTTTCAGTTACTCTATTTTCCTGAAAATGGTTTTAGGCTTTAGTTTTAGTTAACTGGCCTGATTATTGTTAATTATATTATGGGGGTAAAGCGAATTCTCTCAACCATTCAAAAACATTGTGCCAAACAACATCTTTACACGTGATAATTAAAAATCACTGTAAAACAGATTTTTGAGACACTAACATACTAATGAGGAAATAAACAGAGCCTGAATAAATGCCCATGGCAAACTGAATCTTTGATTTGTATGTTGGAGTGTGAATTACTGAGCTGAGATGCACAGGCACTTACCCACAGCAGGTGCATCATACTCATCTCCCAGCAGGATCTCCGGGGCAGAATAAGCCAACGAGCCACAGCTGGTGGTCAGCTTCTTTCCCGGCTGGAACTTATTGCTGAAGCCAAAGTCGGTGAGCTTGACCACTCCCTGTTTCTCAAAGAACACCACATTCTCCGGCTTCAGGTCGCGGTGAACCACGTGCAACCGGTGACAGTACGAGATGGCGTGCACTATCTGGGCGAAATATTTCTTTGCCAGCTCCTCGCTCAATCCCTCCTCGTGCTTCATGATGTAATCAAACATGTCACCGCCATCGCCGAGCTCCAAGATCAGGTAGAGCTTTGTCTGTGTGTCGATGACCTCGTAGAGCCGAACGATGTTGGGGTGCTGGACCAGTTTCATACAGCGGACCTCCTGGAAGAGGTGACCAGTTGCGACCGTGTCAAGCTTGGTCTTGTCGATTACCTTGACTGCAACTTTTTCGCCGGTGAAGACGTGACGCGCGAGTTTGACCACGGCGAAATGGCCACGGCCGAGCGTCTTGTCCAGGTCGTACAGTCCAGCGATCTTTCCGTCGTATCCGCGCTTGATTCCCGCCATGATTGCTGGTCCTCCGGTGGGATGGAGGGGGTGTGGCCCCTGGGGGAGGGGTGGGGTTTAAACCGGAGGGAAAATCCAGCTCACTTTAGCACATTGGCTGGTAACGACAATACCATGATGGCAGGTTCCTGTTAATCAGAGATAAACGAGGACAAACATTAGTCATTAGAACACAAACAGTCGTAAATTGATAACAACCACAATCATCATTTTATAATGTTTGTAATCTTGCATGTTGATGTCACATTGAAGACCTTATAGCTGTATGTGGTCAGAGAGCTATTCCAATAACCAATTTCAGCCTAATTTGCTGAAGGTTGTACAACTGTTTTTGAGTCTGTTAATGTTGTGGTGAATATTAGAGCCAGACCGATATATCGGCAGACCGATATTATCGGCTGATATTAGGAATTTTCCAAACTATCGGTATCGGCAGTTATAATGGCCGATAAATGAATATTTCAACAATAAATTTAAAACGGACGAAACACGCTTGAACCATGTCATGAGTGTTGGAGTTGTATAGTTTGTCCACAGTCCCTGTTGGCAACACTCGTTGAGTTGGTCACGATACATACATTGCTTGAATAACAATTAAAAGAACATCCCCATCAGTTCTCTAAACTCAAATAAGTGACAAAATTTGTGACTATAATGTCCAGTTTAAAAAAATAAATAAATAAATAAAATATCGGCCGATATATCGGAATATCGGATTTTAAAACCCAAAAATATTTGTATCGGTATCGGCCTTCAAAATCCTTTATCGGTCGGGCTCTAGTGAATATAGATGAAAATGTAAAAAAAAAAAACTCTAAATGGGCTCTTTGCACGGCGTTATTTCCGGTGAAGGTGTAAGGATGCTTGATAACTTCCCCCGATCATAGAGTCCAATGCAATACCGAGAATTTATATTGAATTTTATACCCCATGGTTATACTAATGCCTAGTTCACACTACATGATTTTAAAATGTCGGGCTGAACTGTGCAGTTCACACTACATGACTTGCTCTCAGTGAAATCATGAGTGTTCAAGTTGTTTAGCTGTTCACACCACACAACACAACGTGATTGATCCACAACAGGAGGTAACTCACTACACGAGTTAACAACGCACTACATAGAGATACAACCACGATCGGATGATAAGAGCATATCATTTGTGACTCAATGAGAGCTGTTTCAGTACTATAGTACGGTCTAAATCTTGAAAATAATCAAATAAATAACGAGTTGACAACAACACGATTCTATCTGGTCTAGAAACCATGTTTTGTAACGAAAAAACCACGGAATAAAACGAACCAGAAATGACGCGAAACTGCAGAGAAGAACACAACACGCGAATATGGACGTCAGACAGAAACTAGTGCTGCACACTGTTTGCTCGACGATCTGCTCTGAGAAAAAAAAATGCAAAAAAGAAAAAGTAAGATTACCTGGTGTCCTCAACCCATGCGTTGCTATGATTGGCTCTACTCATGACATCACTGAGATTGAGTCGCGCGACTGCTCGAGATATCTAGCATGCTAGATATTTTTCTGAGCTCGGTGACCTGTCTGCGAGCTGTCTGCGAGCTGTCTTTGATGCGTTGTTGGCTCTTTCACACTAACGGATTGGCGAGCGTTAATCGTCCGCTAATCGCCCGCGATTTGCACGCGATAACACCCTGACTTGTCGGCGACTCAACGATTTGCAAATCGGGCTTAAAATCACGTAGTGTGAACTAGGCTTAAAGAAACGTTAGTCACAAAAACAGATAAAACAGACACCCCTCGTTGTGTTTATGCTTCTTTTTAAAATTATATTAAATAAATCTAACTATATATAAAATTACATCTAAACGTATGAACGTTTTGTTTCAAAGACGGGAGGACAGTCAATTTTGAAGACTCCGCTTTAATCTCCCCAATCGGAAACCGTTGAGCATCCTTGCGTCAAATGCGGAACTTATGCGTGCATATGGCCCATTGTTTTATAAACACCTAAATATGTAGACGGTTAGAGGTAGCTAGGGCAAAAAACAAAAAGAATGAAACAGCACCATTTATACATTTCAAAAGAAGAAATTATTAATAATGAAATAGAATACAACATTAAAAGTAAAAATAAAGGCTTTTCTAAAATTTCATGTTATGCAAACAACTTTCAGTCTACTAGTCATGCTCGTTAAAGTGTAGAAGGGTCAAATACAACGTTTGTCAAATGAGAATCAAGCATTTCAAAGAGCCACTAATAAAAAAGTGTAGGCCTAACTATTACGTTTTAGAGTCTATTTAACTCTTTATTTATCATGATTCATGTTTATATAGTCCAACAGCAGATTTGACTGAAAATCAGAGTAATCCATTCCCATCATGCCAAGCTGCATAGTGGTTCCACTGCCACAGGCCTTCAACATCATGGACCATCATGGATTTGTATTGATTTCCTCTTGTTAGTGAAAAAATAAAAGCCACATGGCTGGCAAGTAAGCTGGTGCTCTAGAAGAGAGGCTGCCTCCTAAAAGGGCTGATTCAATTCCAGTAGCATTAACCTCAGGCCAGTGCTGGAGATGACTGCCAAGGGAGTGGCCATGACTTTCACATGTCCACAGCATCCTATATCTTCTCCTTATCTCCATAAATCATGTCAGTCATCAGGAAGAGATGAAGACATGAAGTGTAAAATCAATGAGGATGCTAAAACATATTCAAAAACATTTTTGATACCCCAGGGAAAACTGCCATCTATTCTGCTATTATATTAGAATTGTTTGATAACTTGGGTAATTTATTTTGTTACAGCACAAGGGAGGCTTTACTTAAATCTTTGAACTTAAATCACACAAAAAGAAAGACAAGTAAAACAGTCAGCAATAAAATTAGAACAAATGAGCAAATTCATATTCAGCATTTTCAGGAAGGGCCCTATGATTTTCATGATGAGGAAAACATGGACGGAATCCAGTCAAAAAAACTGAATTCACTGTATAATGCAGAATTAAACGGAATGTCAATTTTTTATGAATTATTAAAAAGCAGGTCTTTACACTTAAATCAAATCACGTACAGTTTTACAGCAGAATCTAGCTACGTCTCAACGATACTAACAAAAATAATAATACGTTTTTATTACAATATTATTTCAGGAAAAATCAAAAGTTTGTTTAATTTCATATAATTAAAAAAGATCAATTAAATTAATGTTTTACCTACATTTGATTGCCAGAAAATGTTAAATACTAGTTAGTTTTTTTTTTCTTTTTTATGCAATTAAGTAGACATGTTTTTTGATTATTAATATAATCATTCAAAATCCAGAAAATTTTAAAAAGAAAACACAGAATTCGGTTAAAAAAAAAATAATGGAATTTGAGAAGAATAAAATATATTTCATAGGGACCTAAACAAGTCATTTTTGTTAAACGTATAATAAAATTGCTGTTAAATTGTATAAGTTTAATGATTTCAATTAATTACATTATAATTTAACCATTACACGGATTTCATAGGCCCCTAAAGCAAATTAAAGTAATCAAATGAAAAATGACACTTCATTGTAAAAATTAAATACATATTGATGCTATGAACTAAAATTACAAAAAAGTTATTCAGTCAAGAACAATGCTTTTCTTTGTTTTTGCTCCTTGATTAACATGGCAGACAACAGCAGACCTTTTAGACTTAAAGCTTATGCACATATCTTATAACATGTATTGTCTTTCTCAACTATTTAAGTTCCAAAACTGACTGTTTTCACCTGAATACTTGCCAAGACATAATTTTGTGTGTATTTGGCCCTTTAAGAGCAGTAAGTAGGGCTGTCGCGGTTATGGAATTTTCCTTGCGGTAATGTTGAGTGGCTCAATAGCACGATATGCGGCATTACCGCCATTTATTTATTTATTTAATTTATATGTATTTGTTGCTATATAAATAAGTTTACGATGTGGACAAAAACGAGGACATTCAGTGACCAATGTAACCGAAACTAAACAGCATCTATGCGCATTGAAAGGCTTTCACTCAGCGCGCACATTGTTATGACAACGGACTTTGTGCGAGTCATTAAACCGTTCATTCAACGAACACATTCAAAAAAGCTGATTCATTAAAAGAGATGTAATGAAACAAGGTGTTAATTATTTTAAAATTTGAGTTCCACTTTTCAAGGCTCAGCTAAGCAGCAATGTGTTGCATGGGTAACGCTGAAGCTTCACTTAGAGACCAATCTGACTTATTGAAAAAATAACAAAAAAACGTGAATATCGTGGTTGTTGCGGTTACGTGCAATCCTCTGCAAGCGCGGTACTACAATATTGCGGTTATCGCGATAGCCCTAGCAGTAAGCCACTTATTTTGATAGGTGGACCATTTAAATCAGTGGCCGTGCTTTTGGTGTGAGAGTTGAACGTTTTGGCAGCGCAGGGTTTTTTAAGTGGAGACGCTTCGTTGCTATTATAAAGAATTTCCGTAGCACAGTTTACCTGTAACTGATTTCACAGATAATTTATATCATACTAAATTTATTTTTCATCCATTTTGTCTGGTTAGCTCTGTTGGTGGATGTCGTTATACAGAAAGAATGTTTTGGCAGTTGGTCGGGTGTGGTATGTCCCGCCCCTCCTCCACTGTGATTGGACGGTTGGGTAAAAAGTGACAGTGATGAGCATTGCATTTTACCCAAAGTTAAAAATACGTCAATTCTCGGCAACCTGTAAAAAAACGGCAAACACTCAGCGCTTTCAGCGTTAAAAAAAAAAAAAAACGCTCAGTGGCCACGTTACGCGCATGCCGTTCTAAAAAAACGCGGCGCTCCGATTGAAAACAAAAAAAGCGTGAAAAAACGCTTTGGTGGACACACGGCCTTAAGGGGACAATAGCCTAATAAACTGCCCGTTTCATTCATGTCAATTTAAAAAATAAAATAAAAAAAAATCACTCACTAAAATGAAATAATTTTCAATGTTTACAATTAATTCAGTTGTTTGTTTTTTCTTCAAGAGCTATTAAACTGTCTAACCGCAGTTCAATTGCGAAAAGTAATAAAAAACCTAGGCTATGCCTATAATTCTTAAAGTTAGAAATTCATTCAGACCCCTAACCCTAAATATGAGAAGCAGCAGCATGTTTGCCTTAATAGCAAACAAAATAAATTAGTCTGCAAAATCCATTAATTTTACATATTGCTTTCACGGTCCTTTCATATCATAGTAATAGCTTGAATCATTAACAATGAACACTACATGCCACTACACCATCTTTTGTTCAACCAAAATAAATGTCCTTCTCTTTGAATAAAAAAGAGCTCATTGTGGTTTAGAGGAGTAATTCAAGGATTTGGATTATTCGGCCCCCTTCACTAGATTATGTTGTCATTATAAACAGTCGATTATTACAGATATCGATAGCGAAGCCCACATTAAATTGGTCAAAATTTCTAAGGATAATATTAGTATGCATTTATAAAATCTGGTCATCTTACAAACAAGGCGGCCCAGATGCTCCAGACCATTTTGTACACAACAAAAGTGGAAGATTACCACAAATAGCATTTCAGATTTCAGCTTGCCTATTGAACAGCCTATAAAAAAGCTTAAATAAATCATATCCCGCTGTAATGCCTCACGCTGGCAGACTACCAATTACCATGCAGTCGTAATGGATTCAAATGTCCCCCAGCTGAATGGTCAAGGGGTTGTTCCAATGTGAAATACTAAAATCAGAATACATTTACAGTCCTTTCGAAATAACACATCAAAATTCAACAGCTCCACTTTTTTAGAGAATTCCAAATACACCATATCAGCCAACAATCTGTCAGTGAATGACAGTCTATGGCCAGGAATGTACTGTAACTGTTGTGTAATATTGCACGGTCTCTCTAATATTGCACAGGTGAGATCAGATTAACCCTGTAAAGCCTGACATATGAAATCTTTTTTTTTTTTTACAAAAGATTATTAAACATTTCAATAAAATCTGTTTAATATTTGATAAATCAGGCTTTTGGTTTTATGGCCCATTTTGTATGATATATTGAGAATATGGAGATCGTTTATTTAATATGAGCTGTTTGAGAGACAAAAATATGCAATTTTTATAGCAGACTGTATTACACAAAAAATATATCAGACTGGTTACACAAAATACCAATATTAGTTGTCTATATATATATATATATATATTGTATATATATGTATATATATATATATATATATATATATATATATTGGCTGTGCAAAGGTTGATTACGATTAATCGCATCCAAAAATAAAAGTTTGTGTTTATATATAAAATATTTTTATATATAATATATATATATATATATATATATATATAAAGTATTTATGTGCAAATAATTCTTAAATGTATACATGCATGCACACCCTTCACTGAAGATATGTCCAAGCTGCACCTTTAAGGTGTCTCAAATCTACACAGCACACACACACATATATATTATATAAACACAAACTTTTATTTTTGGATGCAATTAATTGCAATTAATCTTTGCACAGCCGTATATATGCATATTAAATGCTTATATTAATTAAACATATATCAATTAAATGTATATTACATAAATGCTTAGTTTTACGATCAAATATAGATGCACCTCATGATGGAAATAACATCGAACATTTATTTTCATCAAGAGGTGCAGTAATTTTGGTACTTTGGTCATTTTTGGACATGTAGTTGCCTCCTCCAGCACATCCCAATGACTTTCAATGAATTTAAGGTCTGGACTCAGAGGTGCCAATTCATGTGTGAAAACGACACTTCATGCTCCCTTCCAATCATTCTTTCACAGTTTGAGCCTGAAGAATCTTGACATTGTCATCCTGTAATATGGCTATGATGTGTCTTCCTATGGAGTGTGTAGCTTTTCATCTCTTAAACAACTATCAATAGGGTTAGAAGAGCAGTTGCCAAACACATAATAATCCCTGCAATAAGGATCCAGTCATAGACTCTCACCCCTGGTTTCACAGGCAAGAATGAATGTTTGAGCTGTTTTAACTGAAAGCAACTTGCATCGACATATCTTAAAATGTCAGTGCCATTGCTTTGTCTCATGATACACACCGGTAACGTTTTTTTTTTTTTTTTTTTCTAAGATTCCGATTGTGTATAAAAGCTACTTAAATGCCCAAATTGAACTAAGGCCTAATCCTGGCTTAATCTAAGCCCTGTCTGCGAAACCGGTTTAATGGCAATGGACAACGCAAATATAAGAGAAATATAAATAAAAACATTTGTCAAAAATATGTTGTACCACATTCGATACTTAAAAAAATTATTACATTCGATTTTTCAATTAAAAAAATTATAATTCTGTAAATCTAGGTTACTTCAGTAAATACTTTGACGTTTACTTTTTTAAAAAATCAGATTACGCAGAAAGATGTGTAACGTTACCATAACCTGAATAATTTTTAGAATTATATGAAAAGGCCTTTTACTTACTAAAAAGAACTATCAATCAGACAACAGAAGGCATGTAGTAGATTGTGTAAAACAAGTTTTTCAGCAGTTTTGATCATGTTGATAATTTAGAGGCCTTCCATGTCAAAAATGAAATGGTAGGCTTTACAAAGTTATGGTCAAAGTCATAAACTTGAGCTGTTCTTAGGCTCAGTTTTACATCAAGAAGTGGGTATTTCTTCAATATTAACATCACATTCTAACCACAAATGATAGGACAACCCTGCCAAATCAACACAATCATTTGGCAAGCAGTTACAGGCCCTGTTTTACCTTTCAGGTTGCATAACATGATTACAGTACATTAGGCTGAAGGAACGTGTTCCACACCTTACACATTCCAGTGTGACATGAGACATATTGACCAGAGTACACTAGGCTGAACCTGATCTTCTGAACTCTTACATACCTCTTCAGTTGAAAAATTTAAAACTCCAAGTGTAGACTTTAACGATTAAAACATTGTGAAATCAAGCAAATGAAAGCGTTTTATGTTCACAAAGCTATTGTGAACAATAGAAAATGGACATACCACATACCAAACCACACACTCACATCAGAAGCATGCAAAACCACATCCATCATCTTGATACGATGCAATTAACCAAGCTTATCCATTAAAAAACAGACTAGTTAAAGCCCATCATCATTAAACATTCTTCTACCATCAATACTAGCAAAACCACATGTGGAAAGAGAGAATAGCACCCATGTCTGGTGATGATCATGGACACATCATGTGAAAGCAGACCTGATATGCCCATACATGTCAGGCCTGATCTGGCCCATAAGCTCCTTATGAGCTCCATACATCCATAGAGAGGAAGAGGATATAAATAATGGCTAACTGGCTACAAGCTTCTACCACAGCCCATGATTATCAGATAAACTGGGACCAGGCCGATCCAGCATCATGCACCTCCATAGAGCATGCATGCAGCTGTCAAAACACATCCACAATACTGGATGTTGTTTAACGCACGTTTATTGTCTTAAACAGAGGCTAACCGGCTAACCGTGTTAGCATTCTAACGCACTATCACACAAAGCTTTGACTTACCGCTCTCTCCGGCGAACATTAAAACCACTTAAAACTCCTGAATGTTCCGGCGGCTGTAGATCCGTAGACGGGTGAAGCCCGGCTGAGTGTGAGTCCAGCCCCGTGAGTGTGTGTGTATGTGTGTGTGAGTGAGGTTACTGATCAGTGTGAGAGTAAAGGCTGCTGGTGGAAGTGCGACTCTCAGCGCTTCTCGCTCTCCGCCCTGAAACCATGGAACTGCACGGAAACATTGGATGAGTCACATTGTCACGGGCTGCACTGAGAAATACCGTCAACAGAGGGCGCTATGCGGCCGTAACTTTAAGCGCTTGTGTGGAGAGAATTCATACGGTTTTCTCATTCCTTCATCTGATGTGAGCCTTCAATCTTCCAAATCATGTTGAAATGGGGTCTAACAAGAAGTACAATAAATATGTTTAATTCTGAGTATTGCTTAAGGAAGGTTAAATAGCATTTTACACGGGTGTTCTGTAAAATAAAATATCTTTCTGCGAACAGAAATCGCGATTTCATGGACGTAAACAATAACAAACTCGTTGGAACGCTACTGCGCATGTCCGGTTCTGGAGCATTTCCGGTGGCGCCAAAAACCCTATGGTCAAAACAAGTGCATACTCTTTGTCTTGCGTACAAAAAAACTGTATTTGCAAAAAATGAAAACAAAATATGTGGAATAACTGGGCCCTTAAGACTTTGAGGCGCAAACTTTTCACTCAGAACATTAAACATTCCACTGGTATCTTATCATTGTTTGGTTGATAGGCTACTGTGTGTGTGCCCTATGATGCTTTTAAAGCATATCGCAGTCTGCTTATAATGTGTTTGTACAATATGGATGCTATGGGCTATATGCACGCATAAGTTCCGCATTTGACGCAAGGATGCTCGTCCATTTCCGGTTGTGGAGATTTAAGCGGAGGAGAACCGAGGAAAACGGGATTATGGCAGAGTCTTCAAAATTTACTGTCCTCCCGTCTTTGAAACGAAACATACATACGTTTAGATGTAATTTTATATATAGTTATGTTTATTTTATATAATTTTAAAAAGAAGCATAAACACAACGAGGGGTGTCTGTTTTATCTGTTTTTGTGACTAACGTTTCTTTATTATAACCATGGAGTATAAAATTCAATATAAATTCTCAGTATTGCATTGGACTCTACGATCGGCGGAAGTTATCGAGCATCCTTAATCCTTCACCGGAAATACCGCCGTGCATAGAGCCCATTGGTCTTGTGTTTGATGAAGCTGAAGCCATTCAACTGGTGGAAAAAAAGAATAAATACTCTGGTCAATGACATGACCTGCATATTTTTGTGTCCAAGTGCATTATTTCCTTTTTAAATTATTTGAATTCATATGACTTTATTCTAAAACCTATTTAGTTTGAATTCATTTTTAGTCCATTTAAATAATACATGTTATTTTATGTGTTGTTATCTTAAACCCCACAAAAATGACAGGTGGTGCAACTGTCTGGACAAATGAACAGACTAAGAAAACTATTTAAAATGGTGTCTTAATAAAATAAAAAAAACCCTATGGTATCATTTTAAATTTGAAACCTTTCATGTAAACAAATTTTATATGTAGTCTTAAAGCTGTTGAGATAAGTCAGGGAGGCACAACTGCAAACAGCTCCTTTTTTAAAGCTTTTTCATGGTTTGATGCTAATGTGCCTGGGCAGAGTTTACATTGCACTTGCATTGTTGGGTTATTATGTATATATGCAAATAGTGTTCGTACATTGCTGTGTGCTAAACTAATTGAAATGTGCCATTATTGCTTATTTTATATATTTAATTGGCTTTTCTAAGCCAGTCAGACAAAGACCAGTTCAGAATCTACTTATTGGATCATTGAAGTTAAGGGAAACATTTGTAGGCTAGACACCTGACAAATGACAACATATGCAAAATATGTTCCTATATGGTTTTCAAGATATAGCCTACAGTCGCGGATATATGCAAAGAACACAGACATTAAAAATATATTAGATGTCATTTATTAGATAAATTAGAATTCCGGTCACAATTTATGTGGCCTTGGCTAATGTACTAACCATTTTATACAATATAATCATTAAATATGCACCCTATATGTAACTACACCTAAAATAGTTTTAATTACTTTTAATAAATTTAATTAACATTTGTTGTAACTTGTTACACTGTAAACTGTAACCCATAACCTAACTCAATACCTTAACTCCTAAACCTAACCATCCCTCATAATATAAATAATAATACATAAATATTATTATTTTATAAATAAGACAATTGCGTCACAATTTTTGCAAGTTTACATCTAGCAATTCTGAATTATAAAGTCAGAATTTAGAAATAGACAAATACGATGAAAAATTCGAAAATCTTATAAAAACTTGTTTTAAAAGCATGCACCAGGTATGTTAAAATGTAGTGCATTTATGTTGATTTATGTAATTAAAAATTACATTTGCAACATTTTTTAAGACAATTAAGACTGAATGTGTCAAACGGTGTAACTGCCAAAGAATGGGAATTATTAAACATTCTATCCAACAAGATGGCATGTGAGTGTACATATATAAATAAATACTTAATTTTAATATATCACACAAACAAAGATTGTATTAGAGTTATCTCTAAATGGAATCTTTAATTTTTTATTTATTTATTTTTATTTATTTATTTATTTTTTGCAATATTTGGCAGGACATACAGTATGCTGAAAACACCTCTGTTTTCTAAATAAAATTTGACAATTAATGTAAAAATTGTTGAAAACCATGTTATTTCACTAAACTGGATTATACAATTTTATTCCACATTAAATTTACTGTATATAATTGTATATTTTTATGAAAAATACTGGTTACCCCAATTCACACCGCCTGGCCATGTTGTTTCTAGAGTCAAAGGCCATTGTTTGTTGAAGAAATTGTTATGAAAATCAACCATGATGATAGTCAACAAGTTCAGCAGAAGTGGTTTATTTTTTGTCAGTGCTAAAGGGGGTTCTTTCAGCACTTTTGTCAACCCCTTGAAAAGAGCTAATGAGATTCATTTTCATGTTACACAGTAAGTTTGAGCTTCAGCGAGAACCAATGAGGTTCATTCTCGTGTTACGCAGCACGTTTGAGCTTCAGCGAGAACCAATGAGGTTCATTCGCATGTTACGCAGCACGTTTGAGCTTCAGCAAGAACCAATGAGGTTCATTCCCGTGTTACGCAGCATGACGACTGAGCGTGACGACAGTCTGACAGTTGAAAAATCTTCTAGTAGCTGTGCCAAGACAAATCTGAATCACCTAATTCCTCAAAAACGTTAAAATATTTTGTCCTGTTGCTTTAATGGACTCTCTACACTCAAAAAAAGAAATTGTTGAATGAACGTGATTTAAACGTAGCACCCATCATGCATCTAATCAAATCAAGTAAACTTAAACTACTTTGAATATTTTGAACACAATATACATTTGTAGATTCAACATGATTGTAATATGTTAATGTAACTTCTTCACAACTAATTGAATCAAAATGTTTGTATTGTGTTAGTCTAATCAAATTTATTCTTATCCACTCAATGTCAGTAAAGCACTTCAATTCAACAAGATTCTGCCTTGTTGCATAAACTAACGTCTTGGTTTGGTTGTTGATTGAGCATTAATGAAGACACCTGATGTTAACAAGCAGAATCACTGAAGGAGAAAACCGTCATTTTTAAGTCACCATTATGGAGATCCGTGTTTGCTTTAGTTGGGCTCTTGACCCTTATATCATTAACTTTAGATTTTGTTTCTCAATGTTCAACTCATTAAAGGGTTAGTTCACCCAAAAATGAAAATTAAGTCATTAATTACTCACCCCCATGCTGTACCAACCCCGTAAGACCTTCGTTCGTCTTCGGAACACAAATGAAGATATTTTTGATTAAATTTGAGAGCTGTATAACTACCACATTGGCTCCTAAGGGACTGCCTCTTGACGGCCCAGAAAGTCAATGAAGAAAATGTTGCAATTCTCGCGCATGCGTCGTGGAAATCTAAGGAAATCTCGTTTCTGGCCTACAAGGAAGAAAAGAAATAGTCGAATAAACTCGTTATTTTTGTTTGTTTTTTCGCACAAAAAGTATTCACGTCGCTTGATAAACATATAGTTGAGCCACGGTAGTCACTTGGGATATTTAAACATTTTCTTCATTGACTTTCTGGGCCGTCAAGAGGCAGTCCCTTAGGAGC
Organism: Pimephales promelas; assembly: GCF_016745375.1. Next base: position 3,580,194 of record NW_024121455.1, read on the forward strand.
CAATGTGGTAGTTATACAGCTCTCAATTTAATCAAAAATATCTTCATTTGTGTTCCGAAGACGAACGAAGGTCTTACGGGGTTGGTACAGCATGGGGGTGAGTAATTAATGACTTAATTTTCATTTTTGGGTGAACTAACCCTTTAAATGTGGGAATTTTCCAGAATAGCAGTAACACAGTATGCATAAATGCAGGGTCTTGTGGTTAGTATGTCTATTTAATGTTACTACCTAGTCAATGCCACCTAATATAAAGTGTGATCAGAATTTCTGTTGAAAATCCTGTCATCATAGCCTAACCTTACACACCGAACCTCATGTTAATCAAGTCCAGCATTATGACTTTCTTCACCAGCATCAGTCCTCCTTCACTGAAAGAAAAAAAAAAAACCCTGAAACATCATATGCCTACATCAGTACATGTTCGACGGAAGAATATTAAGTAAACACATATACGTCGTAAAATATATATGCAATACAATTAGCTACATTTATTAACAAGACTTGTTTTAAGAGATTAGGTTCGTTTTCATATCACGTGACAGGTTTGACCAATCAGAGGTAACTTTAACAGTGCGGAAATAATAGTAATTCATTTGAAACGTCCCGTCTTTTCTAGGTTTTAAATGCAGTTCTAATATTAAAACAATATCATTCCTGTACGTCACTGGACGCGTTTATATTGTGGTGGGTTTTGCATTTTTTAAATTTAAATTAATATTCTTAAATCGATTTTGTATGGGCCATTCGAAAGTTATTTGTTCACGGCATATTTTTCCATGCTTTCAAAACATAGTGGATTATAAAACCATGCCTTAAATCGCGGCCAAATGCACAGGGTTATGGATTTGTCAGTTTTTATATTTGTTTCTAGACCTATATAGTGCACCGCACCTGCCTCACACTGCTTTCACAGAATGAAAATGTGTTATAATATGCCTATTTGAGATAACATCTTATTTTAGCGTAAGGAACACATCAATTCAAGTAAACGGGTACATATGGAATCATTGTTGTAATACATGATACCATAAAATGCTATAGCAATCAGCAATGTGACACATTTAATAGAGTTATAGGATACTGATTATACTTGTAGAAGCCATAATATCCTGGTTCTTGACCCAGGAGACAAGAGTTTGCAATGGCTCTTATAAAAGATGTAATAAAGCTGCAGTTCACTGGAGAGAGATGCAGGCCAAATACATGACTGCAGAGAGCATGAGCAATGCAATTACCATTTGTTTCTTGAAAAGAAGTTTCGTTATACAATAGCCAACTACACACTGCCTCAACAATGAATATTAAATTCAGCATTTATTTTCGCATTCCACATACTGTAGTAAGGAACTGAAAAGCACAAATGGCTTTTTAAAGCTATCGTCTGCCATCTACTGGTCAATTAGTGGTACTCTTTGTATTTAAAGAGCTCTGCATTAACAATTTACCACAGAATAAATTACAATTATTAAGAATATTATGAGACACGCAGGCACTGGTCACTTTAGTGATTAAAATATAAAATTTTGCTAGTTTGCTAATCTTCTATGAACGCATTTTTATGAATTGTTGCTGTACCTCAAAATTGGCTCTAGAGGGCGCCGTATTACCGCTTAGAATCAACAAGAACTGACAATTCATATCACCTTTAAAAGAGAATCGTTTTCAAAACACGAGACTCAATCATGGCATGGACAATTTCTCAGTTAGGCAAATTGTAAGTCAATAAAAAAGTTCTGTAGCCTGGTCAGGTCATGTTATCTGCGTTCATGACAAAGATGTAGGCTAGCCTCCATAATACAATCCCCGTGTCATTATATATTAGCTTATTACTTTTAGAAGGTTTGCTAAAGTAAACTTTTAAAATTACAGTGACACCCAAGATTCTGAATAGTATTCACTCAATCATATACTATTAAAACACCTTCCAGAGATCTCCAAAGTCACCAACAGTTTCTCAAATAAACGAGTTGAATGTCGAGTTGAATGTTGAGTTGAAAGTTTGAACTTTAATACATACATTAAGTGAATAAGTATAATATGTATAAGTATGCCACAAGGCAATATTCTTAAGTTATTTAACTAGTAAATAAATAATTAAATATATAGGTAGCCTAATTACATTGGTAGGGGCAGCGTGTCAGCCTTATACCGAGTTTTTTTTCCCCCCAATTTACCATTTAATATTTAAAAAACATTATTTTAAATAAATTAAATTAACTAGGAGATGATATGTAGCCTACTTTCATTGTGCTTCTCATATGGGACTTTCAATTGTGCTGCGATGCTCTCGCGATAACACACGAATACAAACGTCAGACTGATTAGAGGCGATAAGATCTCGCGAGGTTTTCTCTTCTGAGCTCGGTCATAGCTGTGGGTGGAGACTTCGCCAGCAGCTGTAAATGCTCGCAGAATACGCGCGACAGAGTCGATTTTGTGCAACGTAGCGATACAATTGCCGATAAGCCGTCAGTTAGTCGCTGTGGTGAATGAACACATCTCGTATTTAACACAATTACCCCTACAAAGATGCGTTTGTCCGTTGTAAAGTTGTAAATGATCATTGGCGCTGGTTTGCTGGAGCTGCTGCTGAAACAGTGTATCCGCAGTGAATTCACATCACTTCGTCCTGGCTCACCTTTCCCACAGGTATGATATGCATTTGCTTTTCCATATGGTTTGTTATGTATTATTGTCTGTCTGTTTTGGAAAACTTATTGCAACAAAAGTTTTTTTTTCTTCCCAACCAGCTGTCGTCATGAAAAGGTATGCTTATTCTCTTTTATTACCGATCGATCATCCGCACGATTTCTATTCTATATTTCCAATCACAACTCGCGACATAATTTCTAGACTAGACTTGTATATCTATATTATATATAAAGCATCGCATAAGACCAATAGCTGTAATAAACTGCTACCTGTTGTGTTTCACAGTATTGTGTGTGTGTCTATATATATATATATATATATATATATATATATATAATGTATGTATATACATACATGCATGCAGAGAGAGAGAGAGGGCATATCCCATTTATTTATGTATTTATTTGATCATTTAAGAGTGCCTGCCCTGTATTGCAATTATGATTGACTTGTACTCAAATGAGTCAGATCTGTTTGATACAAATTATTTTGACCTGATCATTCATGTCATCATTGCTGGAAAACTTCAAAGAGTGACCTTTTAAAAGCACAGGCAATTAGAATAGAAGTAAAACCGGATGCAAAGGGCACAACTGGAAGGACAGCACCAGATTTGATGCTGCCACTATTATAAACATTTGACATATATAAGCCAACCTTTTTAAAGGCATTTGTCCTGATGTACATGCTTTCTTGCTGACTGTTACAATGGATCAACTTTCATTTTCGTCAAGGACAGGAATGCCTGCTAGATGTCGCTCTCAAAACTATATAGACCTGCCTTAATCATCTGAGACATCCTAACTCTAATGTCTAACCAGGATATTGGTGCAGAGACAGGGGTTATATGAAACTAAATTTTGTTATCTGTTTGACTTTATCCGTCTTCAAATGAATGTTTCTTTTTAGTTGACAGGTCTCTAATACACGGAGTTTGCTATTAGCTAACATTCCCATTCATCTCAATGGCAGTTGCTAGGTTGGTGCAGGACGCAAGACTAGTAATAGAAATAAAGTTATGACAATGCTCAAGAACATGCATCTCAATCTGTTCACTAGCAACTATCTTGTGCTGAACTGTATGAGGCAACAGACAGGAAAATATATAAGCCTAGGCTATTTAATGCTTTTTTGATCTCCCTAAAACACTGTCGGTAAAGAAAGATGCATTTCAAATTAAAATTGATAACGGACATTGACTGCCTGCATTGAATCTAACAGCCGCAACATTTAGGGGTTGATGTTATCATCAAAAGCATCAGCGAAAGTATTTTTCTATTCAGATTGTTCCCTATTCTCTAAAAATGCTATAGCCTGTGCCAAAATATAGCCAGATTTTCCCAGTGCCCTCTGCCCATCATGGCCTCCTAATCATCCTCATATACTGATTGGCCTCTCCACGAGTAGGCTGGTGTGTGGTGGGCGTTGTGGCGCAATATGGCCGCCGTCGTATCATCCAGGTGGATGCTGCACATTGGTGGTGGTTGAGGAGATTCCTCTTTCCATATGCAAAGCGCTTTGCGTACCTAGAAAAGCACTATATAAATGTAACAAATTATTATTATTTATATTGCCTCACTTTCCATAACCAAACTCAATTCTTATGTATATTTCCTCTTTTTGATTTGCCCCCTGTCTTTTTCCTGCTCCAGTGTTTTGTCATTTAGCTGTCCTCAACCCAGCTCTGCAGTGTTACGTAGAGTCCTTCTCCCAGGAGGCAGAGTGACACTGTTTCCTGTAACCCCCTCTGAAAAGCTCTTTCAGACCCATTCTTCATCTGTCCCTGAGGAACAGAGGGACACTGAAGACGTTTGCCTTTTTCTGTGCTTAGTTTACTATATGAATCAGCATGCAGCTTATTAAAGGGATACTCCACTTTTTTTTTTGGAAATAGGCCCATTTTACAACTCCCCCAGAGTTAAACAGTTGAGTTTTACCGTTTTTGAATCAGTTATCAGTAACCAGTTTCTGGTCTCATTGACTTCCATAGTAGGAAAAAAAATATACTATGGAAGTCAATGAGACCAAAAACTGTCTGTATACTCATATTCTTCTAAATATGAGAAAATCGGCTGAATGGATTCGAAAACGGTAAAACCCAACTGTTTAACTCTGGGGGAGTGGTAAAATGAGCCTATTTCAAAAAAAAGTGGAGTATCCCTTTAAGGGTAATAACAATAGGTGAATTCTGGAACCTGCTTCATCACCCTATGCTAATTTATAGAAGATAAAAGACAATACATCTGTGTACTACAAGAGTTAGGCATTTTAAAAATGATTTGCTAAGTGTAGGTTTTTTTTTTTTTGGTTCAAAAAGAGAAGTGCATTGTATGAAATTGTTAAACTCAAAACACTTACGGCGCAAAATGCTGAGAAAAAAAAAAAAAAAAAAAAAAAAAAACTCTGCAAATCAAAGTCCGTCTGAAGTACTTCAGCAAAATTCAAAACCGGCACATAAATTAGCACAAAATGGCCAAAAAGGTTGGTCACAAAAAAAATTGCAGGACATACGAAGAAGCTGGGATGCATATTGACCAAACCGTTAACTGAAAGTAAAAATTTTGATCGATTATCATCAGATTCTATTAGCAACTATCAGTTAATGGTTTAAAAGTTAAAAGTATTTTAATTTTGACTTTTTATTTTGCTGCATGGTTAACTTTATAGCCTATATTTGTTAACTCGCGGAGCGCGTCGACTCGCACAACCACACGTGCTTACAGACATATTTCGCTGAGCAAGCAAAATGAAGCGAGCGAAAAGAAATAGTGTTGGACCATTTCGACAGAAAGGTGGACGAAATTACTTGCAAAATATGCTACTCGGTATTACAAAACAGAAGTAGGTACAAATACAATGCAATATCACTTGCGAAGCAAACATCCATAAGCAAATGAAAGGCGCTTCCCGAAGCTGGCCACTGTGGACACTCCATGCGAGACGTTATTTCTGTATTCCCGGGACATCTGTGTCATCGGTGAGGGTGTTTTCTGCCACGACTATTACTGTCAACAGGCTGCACTCCAGACTAACCGCACATGTTACTTTTTTTAAATAAAAACTAGACAAGGTCTGGATTGAGGTTAGGCCTGCTATTTTTATTTGACGAAAAAACTGTCTGACGGAAAACGAAAAAATTGCTTTTTTTTTTCAAAGCTTTAGTTTAAATGGATTCAGCGTTCTTAATTTGTGAATTATTTAAGTAAACAAAGGCCTATTTTATGTTTTTCTTTGTAGTCACTGTCAAAAATGCTGCAGGTCCGTGAAAATTGTATTTGGGTCACAGACACTCGTTAATTTTATTTGTATTTAATGCCAAATCAATATTATAATCTTATCAATAACGGTTAATGCTCGGATAACGAGCTGCGGTTGTCGGTTGGGAAATCAACCGAAATGAGCATCCCTAGAAGGGGCATAATGATTGTGTCTCTTTAACCCGAGCGTTTTCTGTTATGGGCAGGGAGCCGAGTAGGGAATCTCCTTGGCTATCCTGAAGGGAAGAAAGCCACTGAAAGACTGAGAGCCGTGTCTTTCCAGGAGCCTTATTAAAATGCATTAGAAGCACTAGGCTGCCTTCCCCCATCATTGCGGTGCTTATCATCCACATAGCAAACAGCCCAGCTGTACACAAGGGAGCTGGGCAAACCCTGTCAGCCAGGCCCATAATCCCATTCTCTCTCATGCGGTCATAAACACGTGGACCCGGCTCCCCCGAAAAATAAAACCACTCTCTTACATGATGTGACCCCCTGCTTCCTTTCTTCATATGCATGGAAAGGACAGCTTTTCAAGGACGTGAGGTCTGCCTGCTCTTGCTGAGGGATTTAGATCTGGACAGCTCCTTAGTGCCATGCGCTCCCAAAGTCTTTATGCTCTTTAGCATATTACTCGCCTCTGTGTCTCTTTAATCTGTTTGCATATCGCTTCACCAAACAAATCAGTTTTAAACCCCTTTTCCCCCATGATAAGAGCTCTGCCATGTTAATATGCGCCAATGGTCTGGATTTAGCTTAGATTTTTTTTCATTGTAGCCGTGAATTAACCTCCCATAATCTGATCAATGCATTACATGCAAGGAGTTTCAACATCCTCCGTGTGTCTGTGTGTGTGTGTGTGTGTGTGTGTCAGTTTTGCTCATAGCATCATCAAACATATGCCAGTTCTGAATGATGGCCAAGCAGTCAAGCATGTGATACACATGAGCTTGCATGTGATCTTCATATCAGATCCACAGCCTAGATGCTGCTAATACAAGCATCAACCACTTTGCAGAGTTAAATGTATACACTGTAATAATTAAAATCCATTGTAAAACAGAAAAGGTACTGGGGTTGTGCCGATAGAGTCAGATTCAGAGATATCAGAGGTGGCTGATGCTTTTGACGATATCAAGATGATTATTATTATAGCTGCGTTCACACCATGTGCATGTCATAATTGCTGGAAATTCTAGATGAATACACGTGATGTTCAACTCAAAGCTGTTCACGTCCTCGGACCAGGAATTATGCGTTTCTGATCAGAAGCGCGTTTACACTTGTCTTTTCAATGTGTATGTGGACAACATCTGGATACAGGAGTTAAAGGAGTAGTTCAATTAAAAAAAAATATGGTTATTGATAATTACATCTTGTGAAAGATGTCTTTAACATTTGTTACTCTGGTCAAATAAGGAGTAAGATAGCTATTAAAATCATTGCTGATTTTATTTCTTGTTCTTTTGTCAGACTGAAAATTCGAGAAAAATGGCTCGTTTCCACTGAGGGGTACGGTACGGTACAGTACGGGTCAGGTACACCATGATCTGGCTTGCGTTTCCACCACCAACAGTACCATTACTTGATAGGCGTGTTTGCTGGAAAGAAGCGATCGACGTCATTTTCGCGCGAAGAAACGACATAGTAAACAACAACAACAACAACAACAACAATAATGAATGGCTGGCATTAGGCGTTTCTCAATACCAAGTAGATATACAAAGTCCGACTCAGGAGAATGAGGACGCGAGTCCAGTAATTCTGCTAATGGAACAGCTCGCTCTGGCTCTGTGACTCCGGATATCTCTGTATGTTCACTTTAGGCAACAATAAAACACCACTCTGCTTCTATTCGATTTCATTTCAATACATTTTAAACATTCTAAAGCACACAAATGTGGTTCAGGCAACGTATTGATTATCTTCACTGCATGTATGTAACGTTATATTTATAACAAAACTAAATATAAAACACAACCCTGCCTCTTTTCGTTTAAATTTAAAAATATTAAACATATTCCAGGCAATATGTAATGTATTGCATATCGCATTGGTACAAATGTTGCAATAAACAACATTACAGATGATCTTGTAATAAAATAAAATAATGACAAAACTATCTCTTTTTGTTGAATTTCAGTTTTATCAATAATAGCCATTATAAAAGTAAAAGGTACAAAAAGATATACAGTAAAGCTTAAATATAACGAGACCACGTCACGAGACCAAAGATCACCTGTTAGGTTTATACAGGACGAACTATATCTCATGTTTAACCACTACAGAGAGAGTCAGCGGCAAACATCAGAACGACTAGCCGAGGAAAGGCTGTTCCAGGCGGGGGACACGAGCGCGAGCGTCCGGTGATCGCTTGGAATGGATCTCAGTCAAATTATCAAAAATCTATAAATAAACCACAGATTTGAGCTTTAAAAAACAAAACTACTTTCTCGCCTTAAAACTACATTTCGTGACACAATAACAGTAGAATTATATTTCAACTGTATGCTTCTAATGCCCTTGTAGCACGCGCGAGTGACGATACTCTGTCCACCAATCACCGTTCTGCAGTGAGTCTAGCTCCACCTTTTAGTACCCTTTCACTGTGCTAGGTACCCCAACGGAAGGGTACCCAAAAAGTGGTACGGTACGGTTCAGCTTTTCGGTACCATTCACAACTTTTGACAGTGGAAACGCAAATAATTGCGTACCGAACTGTACCGTACCGTACCACTCAGTGGAAACGAGCCAAAAGTCAAACATATTGCATTATAGACCTTATGCACCAGAGAAACGTGGGCGCCGTCATCTTTAGAATGTTGTCTTTGAACTTGCGTTTTTGCGGTCGCTCTGTATATTTCTATTGCATCGCTGCCAAGGAGTAATTAGCTGGTGAAGTGGATTTACTTATTGTAGAACTTACAATGCTCATGATAACTTTTGTTATGTTTATCATAAGCATTGTAAAGCAGATGTCTTAACAAATGTCGACCGGGAATTTTTTTTACGAGCGGTTCATTCATACCTATGCAAGATCGCTGTCAAAAGACAACAAGCGCAGCACTGAAAAGGGGCGGGGCTACATAAGGTCTATTCCATGCAGAATACTGATTCCATTACAGAAAATGTGCATGTTGTGCACAGTGTACTTTCAATCAGGACTGAAGAACTTTTGAAATTGCAGAATGAGCAACATATTAGTATATTTTGCCTTTTTTTTAAAATGAGAGTGGTGCATATTCTTACTGAAACATTTTGTTGGTTCGTTTTATCAAGGCTATACTTTCTTTGCGTGATTATGGTGCAGTGCCATTGAGTTGAGTGAAGTTATTTGAAATAATCACTGGCAGAATGGTGTAGGCGTAACAGCGCTGTGGGTGTTAAGTCCCAAGAGAGAGAGGAAGACTGAACACTGAAACGGATGTAAATGTTACCTGAAACCAAAATAGACTTGATTATAAATGACTCTGACAGTTCTTACTTTATTAAAAACTTCTTTTTTTTTACACCCCTCCTTGCTGATTTGATTTTTTTCCCCCCAGATAAATAGTGTATGAGATGAAGTGCAATGTTGATTTGATTATCACCTCTTGTATAAGCCAAATTTAGGTATGTCTTAAATTATTTGTGATTTTTACATTTTCTTTCATTTGATTATATAGCAAGAATGAATGATGATGAAGTATTATTATCATGAAAATGATTAATTAGTAAAAGCTTATTGTTGCCCTTTTAGGAGATCATGTGAAATTTTGAGGCAATACACCCTGGGGAGCTCAAGTAATATGGGGTTTATAACCATTAATTCTTCAGTTTATGGCTAATTTCCAAGCAGACATCAAAGACATTTAAGTCTTATGTGAGCCACTAAGGGTTTGCTGAGTAGTTTCAATGCATAGCTGACATTTTGCAGGCATTTGTTAGTTGGTGAAGCCTTTTTATGTTTCCCTCTGGGTTGTCTATGCAGTGAAGGGAATTAAATGCATAAATGGCGACACTGCCATTCCTGCTGTTTGTATCCTTGTGGATTGAACGTTAATACCGCTTAATTCTCCAAACATGAAAAACTGTGGATGAAAACAAACAAGGTAGATTGTCCTTCACATCCTGAAAATTAGCATTTTTCATCCACAAGATGTGACCGCAAGAAGCTCTGCCAGCCTCCTCCTAATTTTTAGCACTGATAAAGCTTTTAACATAGCTAGAATGTCGTCTCCCTCAATTTGATGCAGTTGTTGTGAACAATAGGAAGAGCTGTCACTATTTAATTTAGACTACAGTAGCAGGTTCTTTGACTTTTCGAAAACATTTTCTTATCTCATATATTTACATTTATTCATTTAACAGACAATTTTATCCAAAGCGACTTACAAATGAAAACAATATAAGTTAAACTAACAATAGAACAACAAGATGCAAGTGCTATGATCCTTCCCAGTTTAATCTCATGCAGTATGTGTACTTTCATTTTATTTATTTATTTTTTTTATATATATAAAGATAATATATATAGAATAGAAGTTAAAGTGTTAGTATTAATGGACCAAGACAGCTTCTTAAGCCATTTCTTGAAAATGGCCACAGACTCAGCAGCTCTGGGGTGCGTTTCCCGAAAGAATCGTTAGCCAAGTTGGTCGCAATTTCCATTGAAGTCTGTTGGTAACGACGGAACTTGCGACCATAGTTGGCTAACGATGCTTTCGGGAAACTCACCCCTGGTTGAGTTGGGCAGGTCATTCGACCAGAAGGGAACAAACCAGAAAAAGGTCAGAGAAAGAGATTCTGTGCCTCTTTTTGCCCCTTTCACACAGAGATTCCGGAAAATACATGGGTAATTTGACCCGGCATTTGTTTCGGGATTGTTTGATTTCGGTTCATTCTTTTTGCCGGGATTTGTCGGGACCAGTGAGTGCGTTCACACATAACCCGTAAAGATCCCGGAAAGAAACATGAGGTCGGGATGAGATGTGTAACATACTACGCGTCGAAAACATGTACACCGTTCTACAAAGCGTGTGAACGATCTCAGCTTCAGCACGGATAGTGAGGAGCTCCTGATCTCCGCTTCGTTCCAGTTTGCAGACATTTGTTCGTCCTTTCTTTGTTGATGACGAACACAAACTTTCGCGATGCGATGGCACGAGCGTCATCACTATGACACACCCCTTACGGCATTGGTCCTGGCTTCTGTTCACACAGCGCGCGTTCCAGGACTGATTCCGGCAATGTTACTAGGTCCCCAACCCGGCATCGATGCTGGTATCAATCTCGGGACGTGTTTGCATTCACACAGAAGGCGTTCTGGCAATTTCCCAGCAATTTCCCTGTGTGAAAGGTGCTTTTGAGATGGCACCACAATACGGTGTTCACTAGAGCGCAAGTTTCTGGATGGCACGTAGGTCTGAAGTAATACGTTTAGGTAGGAGGGACTGGGAGTATACCCAGTGGTTGTTCTGTAGGCAAAAGTCAGGTGTTGAGCTTGTGAGAAAAACACCATTTCCTAGTAACTACAACTGCACTTTAAATCATATGAGAAAAAGATACAAAACACTTTTACAGTTACTGTCACCTCATGTTGTTTGACTGCTTCTTTCTAAAGAACCATCTCTTTTTTTGATTTCCTTCTAAAAACAGTCTAGCAGGCACAGTTAATACCCTGTTTCCTGTTGCAAACGTGGTGCTCTGAGAACACACTAAAATGAATGTCGGTGCCAAATACTGTGGAAATGTGGATGCAGGTGGCCATCTTTAGCCACTCTGTGGTCTCCATGGCTCTTCTGGCCACTGTAGAATGCCAACAGCTTAAATGATTAGATTATGTCAAGGTTTTTCTTTCTTGAAGTAATGCAAACTTCCTGCCGTAGAAATCTTATTTTTTGCCATGATTTGGAGTCTTGAGATATGTAAATACATCACAATGTATTCACAATGGAAAACTCTCTCTCTATAAATATACAGTATAGTCCTAACATGAAACAGTCTTCTATAACCCTGGAGTTCACAATATATGGTACCCTTCCCTTTCTCCATACCCTACACTCTCCTTCTTTTTCCCCCTCTGTGGTTATTCTGTACTCTGTTTATGATGTATTAAGATTGGAGACCTAAACTCCTGTAGTGTTTAGCTTCCAGTAATGAAGCTCTGTAGGATCACTTGAAAATCACAGACAGGCATGCTGAAGCAGGTTGGGTATAAACTTTGCCAGACATCCAGGAGAAGGGTTGAAGACCTCCGTTTTAAATATATATACAGTGGTGTTATTCATTCCCCGTTAATGACTGTTTAAACATATATTGGTGTTAGTTACTCACAAACTTCCTGATTCGTGGTATTCTGATCTTTGCAGGTAGAGGAGCATGATTGTGGGGTCGGAGTTCTGCTGCGATGCGTGCTATTGGGTGTAGGATGAACCTGCCGGCAGTGCTAAATGGCCTGCTGGTGTCAGTGGTGGCAGCCTTGCTTTGGAAATACGTTCGCCTGATTGAACACACATCTCAGTTGGAAGAGGAGCTTCAGCTCACACGCCAATCACAGGAGTTCTCACAGGTGCGTATCGACTACCACGGTGCCCTGTTAGCACTCCAAGAACATGGCACCAGAATGGTCTGCACTGGGAAGATGCACACTGATCGCATCTGCCGCTTTGACTACCTCTGCTACTGCTCGGAGGCTGAGGAGTTTGTATTCTTCCACAGTAATGACTCTGTGATGCTGCCCAACCTTGGCCCTCGGCGTTTCCAGCCTGCCCTGCTGGACTTCTCTTCTGTAGAAGACCACAACACTCAATACTTTAACTTTCTTGAGCTCCCGGCAGCGGCTCTGAAGTTCATGCCGAAACCTGTGTTTGTGCCAGATGTCACTCTGATTCTGAACCGATTTAACCCAGACAACCTCATGCACATTTTCCACGATGATCTTTTGCCAATCTACTACACAATGCAGCAGTATTCAGACTTGGATGACGAAGCCAGGCTTGTCTTCATGGAGGGTTGGGGTGAAGGTGCTCACTTCGATCTCTACCGTTTGCTCAGCAGCAAGCAACCACTACTCAAGATGCAGTTAAAGACCTTTGGCAAACTCATGTGCTTCACCAAGTCCTACGTAGGACTTTCAAAGATGACAACATGGTACCAATATGGCTTTGTTCAACCGCAAGGACCCAAAGCCAACATTCTGATATCGGGTAATGAGATCCGCCAGTTTGCTTCATTTTTGATGGAGAGGCTTAACATCACGCGGGAGGAGGTCGATGACTACATTGTAGTTTTTAAACGTACCACTAACAGGCTCATCCTCAATGAGGCGGAACTTCTTCTTGCGTTAGCCCAAGAGTTTCAAATGAGGACTGTCACTGTGTCTTTGGAGGAGCAGTCATTTGATAGCATTATCCAAATAATTAGTGGGGCGTCTATGTTGGTCAGCATGCACGGAGCCCAGATGATCACCTCCATGTTCTTGCCCCGTGGCGCCGCTGTGGTTGAACTCTACCCTTATGCTGTTAACCCAGAGCAGTACACTCCCTACAAAACCTTGGCCTCCTTACCTGGCATGGACCTTCAGTATGTCGCATGGCGAAACACCATGGAAAAAAACACTGTTACATATCCCGATCGCCCCTGGGATCAGGGTGGCATCGTCCACTTGGACAAAGAGGAACAAGAACGTATCCTTGCCAGCAAGGATGTGCCAAGACATCTTTGTTGTCGTAATCCAGAGTGGCTTTTTCGCATTTACCAGGACACTTTTGTGGACATCGCCTCCTTTCTGGACGTACTCAGAGAAGCTCTAAAAAAGCCCAATCTCAAAAAGGTTAAGGTGGCTAGCACTGTACATCCTGGTCGAGTCAGAGAGCCCAAGTGTCAGACGTCAGTACAGGCCACCAATGAAGCAAAGCTCTCGGTGTCATGGCAGATCCCTTGGAACCTGAAGTACTTGAAGGTCAAAGAGGTGAAATATGAGGTGTGGATCCAGGAGCAGGGAGAGAACACATATATGCCTTACATTCTGCCCCATCAGAACTACACATTCTCAGAGAACATCAAACCCTTTACCACATATTTAGTATGGGTGCGCTGTATCTTTAACAAGAACCTCTTGGGCCCATTTGCAGATGTTCTTATATGTAAAACTTGATTCAGCAATCAGTTTAAACGTAACACTGTCAGCTAGTGGAGAATTAATTGGAAGATTAATTCTCAGCAGCTATCCTGAAAATTAAACGGTGTGACACGGGTGAATTGTTTTCGACTTTGGTAGTCATTCTTGTGACTTGACTGTTCTTCATGGTCCTTATGGAGTGTCATGAACTAACGGATAATGAAAGCCCTGGCTGCAATGAAGGTTAGAAAGGGAATCCAGTTTACACAACTGGCCAGTCCTTTCAGATTGCAAAGTTCTCAATTAATTTATTTATAAGAAATGTATTATGTAATTTAAATTCATATTTATAAGTTCAAGACACTGGTTTTGTCTGACACCTGCTTTTGTGCAACTGAAATATTGCACACATTTCTGGCTTAAGTGAACTCTTCCCCAAGGTTTTGCATATTATTTTTTTAACCCTTTTAGTTATAATGAAGTGTTTTGAGGGGTTTAAGAGAAGACAATAAATACAAGCAAAATTTAGAGTAAACGTTGTACTATTAATTGTACTATTTTAAAAATAAGATACTGTTTTCTAGCTTGGGTTAATTCGTTTTTCTGTAGTGTTGATGTTCTCTTTATGTTTTCAACCAGCCTTAAAACCACTGATTATTATTTAGCCTACCTGTTCAATGGGAAATATTTGAATTTGTTTGCCAGTGAGATCAAATTCTGCTCATGTTTGTAAGGTTTTATGAACCAGCCTCAAAACCACTGCTTATTATTTAGCCTACCTGTTCAATATGAAATATTTGAATTTGTTTGCCAGTGAGATCAAATTCTGCTCTTGTTTGTAAGGTTTATAGAGTCTGAGATAGTGTCCTGATTGACATCTGAAAATGTCCTATTCTTTGTTTGATGGCATGTCAGTAATTACCTCTATGTTAAGTCATTTGGAACCTCTATGTTAGGAGGGGTTGTATATTTGGTAGTAGCAGCATAGTGGGCTAGTAGTACAAATCAATTCGGTTCAAATCTTGGAAAGGCCAATTAACGAAGTTACTGAGTAGACATTCCAAGTAACTGGCTAAAAGCATTTGCCTAATGTCCACTAAGGAGTAAAAGTACTTCCAAACCTTTTATGACTGCATACGCCTTAGGCTACATGCAATATTAAAGATCTAAAGATTACTATTCATATGATATGTAAAGAAACAACAGTTTAGATATGCTTGTCCTGTCATTCAACAAATGAGCGTAAAACAGCATCTATATCTGCTTTAGGGAATGACAGTGCCCGTTTCTCTTGTTTTCTTTCTTTTTTTCTTTTTTCTTTTTTTTTTTTAGATGATGTTGCGCATCTTCATATGTTTCATTAGCCTGGGAAAACCCAGACAACTTCTGGCAAATTTAGATTTGGTCTGAAAGTTAGTCTGGCAAAGAGCTCACTCAAGCCCTTTTCCGTCGAAATTACGGCACCAATTAGAAACGTTGGGGCGGGCTTTACGCTGGGATTTTGAAGCAGATGTTGTAGCCTACATTACAAAGATGGATGCCGTCAAACTTCACTCGTTCGAATCAGCTATCGCGTCTGATTTAAGCAATTTGAACGTTTCCTTTTGTTAAATCGAGCAAAGAACAACACTTGGAGATGTTTCTCCGCCGGCCGCCGCTGTGCATACGTTATCTCCTCCATCGCTCTGATTGGTCTACCCGCGACGTCCGTTGGTGACGCCCCTCTGGAAATGATTTGTCTATGACGCTTTGCCAGACCATAAATCGTTTACAACTGAGAATGGTCTGGTTTTAACCAGGCTAATGTCTCATCTGCATTTCTGTAAAGTGTTGTGCTGGCCTCTGGATTATTGAGAGGATGGAAACACATACTTTATCTCTGCCAATTATTTGTTGAAGACTCTTGAAAGCTATACATACTGTGGCCCAGATTTGTTAAAGGTTTCACTGTGTTTATTTTTGTATTTTTTTCACTGCTGTGATCAATGAATGGGAACATGAGAAATTCAACAACTAACCACAAGCGTTCTTTCTCTGTGTTCTGAATGGCCTGTCAAGGCATCTGTATTGTTTTTTTTTTTTTTTTTTTCCTAAGTGAGGTTTTATTCTGTCCTTCGCTTTGAGGACATTCTGCATCACATGGAAATGGATTTAAATGATGCTAAAACAGATTAAACAAAGATCATTTCTAATTGAAATTCGGGAAATGGCAAACCTGAGCCATGCAGTTTATTAGCATAACTCTGTGTTTCGATGGTAATTTTATTCAAGTATGAGGATAATAAATAAATTCTGTTTGTTATACAAAATAGCACAAATGTCCTTTGCATATATTCAGAGAAAAGCAACCTAGCATGTAAATTTTTAACCATCTTGCCTCCACTCTGAGTTGAGAAATGGTTGTCCGTGATTGGAAACTTCTCAGATTTCGCATTTTCATTTCAATCATTAGATGGTGGTTTTTAGTTCTTGTGCGCGTGTGTGTGTGTTATTTTTTATTTATTTATTTTTTTACATAGAAACAGATATATGTAAGGATTGCAGGCTTGGGTCCTGTAAACACTCTCATTCCCTGAGCCAGTTCATGAGATTTACCATTATGTGCCACTGGAATGACATACATAATTTTTGTCAGTTTTATTAAATGGACAATTTCTCAGATGTCTTTGTGAGGTCTTGTTATTTAAAATGTCTGTATCCTTTATCATTATTATTATTTAATGTTGATGAATTTATTGTCTTTCAATTCAATGCCTTATGATTTTTGTAAACATTTTCTAAACCTTTATGAAGTGCTTGATTATTAAACTGAAATCCGTAACAGAAGGTAAAAAAAAAACATTGATCCAACAGCCATAATTAGGGGAATTTTGCCCCCACCCCACCTACTCCCGCCTTTTATTTTGGTCAGAATGTGTAGTCTAGAGTGGTGTTTGAAATTGCCCCAAAATCCTCATTCACTCTTCCCTATATTACTCCACTAATATAGTCCACTTGAAGAAGTGAGTGAATTCAAACAATGAGTGTGCCAGAATGGCTGCCGCTTTTGCATAGTTTGTGCTTGCCGTTAGTAATAATTTTAAACTTGCAGCTCCATTTTAAATGGAAAGATTTGTCTTTAACTCTTCATAGAGACTAGCATGTTATACCTCTTTTATTTAAAGAATGTATTAATCAATTAGAAAGGATATTTACCTGTATGATATTACTCTGTACCCACATTGGACCAGCGGTTTGGAAATCCTCACAGTGCATTATGGGTATTCTCTGGCCCTGATGATAATGTCCACCATGGTTTCAGACACCACTACAAATGGCTGTCCCCTATAACCTCAAGGGTATAGGGAGCGATTTCGGACACAGCCCACTATACCCACCCACCATGCCAGAGATTCATTGGAGTTTCCATGGGTTAAACTTTCAAATGCCGGTTTGCCTCATTTTGTGATGCGCAAAAGAACAATTTTGAAGAGCATTGTTGCTGTAGCTATATGAACGCTCTTTTATTATGTCATATGGACAAAATCTCACATTATAATGAAGCGTGGCTATTTTGGCTATGACTTCTCCACCCCTCAATACTTAAAAAATCAACCTTTATATTTAAAATGTTTTATTCAGTATATACACACACACACACACACACACACACACACACATATATACAGTATATATATATATATATATATATATATAAACAGTTATTTATTTACCCTTGCATCGTAAATAAACAGAGACACTTCAAACTGCTTGTGGCACTTCAGTCACAATAGACATGGTGCAGAGTTATGACTTTTGACTGACAGTTTTGAGGATCTTTTTTAATACTTCTCATTAAATATTCGCAAAACCCACAGGCAGGATTAAAGAGTTTTAGGTTATCTATTAATTTAACGACAAACGATTATGGGAATTTATGTAATTTGACATCTTTAGTTTGAACCCATTATATACAAATAATGTAAGGATATATTTGATACTGTCATTGTGAAAGCATTTATAATGCTACTGCTGTCTCGGAGGACAGTGAAATAATCCTCGCCTCTGTGTAGTAACGCATCATTTCCTCTGCTTGCTATTTTTTGCCTTTCTAATTTTGAGATCAGAATCACTGTGACCTCCAGTTTGTTTATGGATGCTCCATCTGCCTACAGAAAGGAACATGAAGGAATATTGAATCTGATAATATACTGAGCATCTCAATGTAGGGCAGTGTCAGTTCAAGGTGTTATGTATAGCCGAAGGGGACACTGCTGAACTGCAATGAGACGATTGAAGAGAGAGAGACTGTGCGTTGTGCTTAACATGTTGAGACCAATTCAAGGTTTCAGGCACGAAGTACAAATTACGTCAGCTTGCTCTGAACTCATTAAACTAAACACAAAATGGCATGGTGGTTTTATTTTTCAATTCTAAAGGAATCTTTAGAAATTTGCCTTCTGTATTAGAGCATATCATTTTCAAGGAAAAACACTTTTCAAGAGTTCAGTTCCAACCCTAATCAAAGACAACTGAACATGCTAATCAAGGGCTGCGTCTGAAAAATGAGGCATGATTGCCTTGCTAAAATGACTTTGTAGTTGTAGGCAGCGTTCGCGCACAAAGGCACCTCACGAAGCGGACTTCTGATTCTGAGGCAGCGTAACGATTTAATGATCTACAGCAAAATAGAGCGCGCTTTGGTGAAAACAAAGCAAATATTTAATTACTACACTTGAAATTACATCAGAAGTGGAAAATGTTGGTCAGAAACATACATTCACACACAAACTGACTGGCAACCGCTACTTTCAGACACCATCTTATTTTTTCTTAGCCTAACCCCCACAGAATGGAGCACATGATTGTGATAACAAAGGTAGTGAAGGATGCATCTGCTGCGTTCAGATGAAGGAATATCAGGAGACGGGAAGTGAAGCAAACATTGGATTTGGGTGTGCCTTGATGCCTTCCTATCTTGGAATGTATCAGAAGGCTACATTTTAAGTCTTCGGATGCAGCCATGGTCTTCAGTTACAGGTAGGTAAGTTTGATCAGGGTTTGAGCAAAATTAGCCTACATAGGGCAGGGCCGAAGGTTATGTTAACTACAACCCTTATTTTCTCTTAAAGGAGCATTTCACTCATTACAACATTAAACTTTATTGAAAGTGGATCATATGTAGTTGAAACGTAAAAGAGTTTTGAATTTGGTGCCCTCTTGATTCATTGCACACCAACTGAAATATTTCAGGTGTTTTATGAAAACCCATAAAACATCATGAAAACCCAAAATTCCTGTCTCAAAAAATTAGCATATTTCATCCGACCAATAAAAGAAGTGTTTTTAATACAAAAAAAGTTATGCACTCAACAATTGGTCGGGAATCTTTTTGCAGAAATGACTGCTTCAGTGTGGCGTGGCATGGAGGCGATCAGCCTGTGCCACTGCTGAGGTGTTATGGAGGCCCAGGATGCTTCGATAGCGGCCTTAAGCTCATCCTGAGTGTTGGGTCTTGCATCCCTCAACTTTCTCTTCACAATATCCCACAGATTCTCTATGGGGTTCAGGTCAGGAGAGTTGACAGACCAATTGAGCACAGTAACACCATGGTCAGTAAACCATTTACCAGTGGTTTTGGCACTGTGAGCAGGTGCCAGGTCGTGCTGAAAAATGAAATCTTCATCTCCATAAAGCTTTTCAGCAGATGGAAGCATGAAGTGCTCCAAAATCTCCTTATAGCTAGCTGTATTGACCCTGCCCTTGATAAAACACAGTGGACCAACACCAGCAGCTGACATGGCACCCCAGACCATCACTGACTGTAGGTACTTGACACTGGACTTCAGGCATTTTGGCATTTCCTTCTCTCAGAGTCTTCCTCCAGACTCTGGCACCTTGATTTCCGAATTAAAAGAAATCTGAATTCCAGTGCTGCTTCTCTTGTCAGGCGCTTCTGCCGCTGTTTCTGGTTCAAAAGTGGCTTGACCTGGGGAATGCGGCACCTGTAGCCCATTTCCTGCACACGTCTGTGCACGGTGGCTCTGGATGTTTCTACTCCAGACTCAGTCCACTGCTTCCGCAGGTCCCCCAAGGTCTGGAATCGGTCCTTCTCCACAATCTTCCTCAGGGTCCGGTCACCTCTTCTCGTTGTGCAGCGTTTTTTGCCACACTTTCTCCTTCCCACAGACTTCCCACTGAGGTGCCTTGATAGGGCACTCTGGGAACAGCCTATTTGTTCAGAAATTTCTTTCTGTGTCTTTCCCTCTTGCTTGAGGTGTCAATGATGGCCTTCTGGACAGCAGTCAGGTCGGCAGTCTTACCCATGTTTGCGGTTTTGAGTAATGAAACAGGTTGGGAGTTTTTAAAAGCCTCAGGAATCTTTTGATGTGTTTCGAGTTAATTAGTTGATTCATATGATTAGGTTAAAGGATTAGTTCACTTTTGAAAAAACTTTTGCTGATAATTTACTCACCCCCATGTCATCCAAGATGTCCATGTCTTTCTTTCCTCAGTCGAAAAGAAATTGAGGTTTTTGATGAAAACATTCCAGGATTTTTCTCCATATAATGGACTTCAATGGGAACCGGATGGTTCAAAGTCCAAAAGACAGTTAATAACTGTTTCAGATGCAGCTTCAAATGTCTTTAAACGACATCAGACGATGAATAAGGGTCTTATAATGCGAAACAATCGGTTATTTCAAAACTTATTCCAAAAATGTAACTTTTCTAAGGACAAATGCTAGCCTTGCTGTATTCTGTTAGGCGCGTTTGCAACGTCACGTAATACGTAATTATGTTCAAAAGGTCACGGGCGACGTAGCCGAAAGTACAGAGTCAGTGTTTACAAGTTGAACGCATAGGTTGAACGTGCAAACTAGCTCAAACACCGTTTACAAAAAAAGGAATTAAAAGGAAAAACAACGATGTCGGACGATTTTGATTCTGTACTTCCGGCTACATCGCCCGTGACCTTTTGAACGTAATTACGTATTACATGACGTTACAAACGCGCCTCAGAGAATATAGCAAGGCTAGCATTTGTCCTTAGAAAAGTTACATTTTTGCAATAAGTTTTGAAATAACTGATCGTTTCGCATGATAAGACCCTTATTCATCGTCTGGTGTCGTTTAAAGACATTTGAAGCTGCATCTGAAACTGTTATTAACACTGTCTTTTGGACCTTGAACCATCCGGTTCCCATTGAAGTCCATTATATGGAGAAAAATCCTGGAATGTTTTCATCAAAAACCTAAATTTCTTTTCGACTGAGGAAAGAAAGACATGGACATCTTGGATGACATGGGGGTGAGTAAATTATCAGCAAAAGTTTTTTCAAAAGTGAACTAATCCTTTAATAGCTTGTTTAGATAACCTTTTCATGATATGCTAATTTTTTGAGCTAGGAATTTTGGGTTTTCATAAGCTGTATACCAAAATCATCAGTATTAAAACAATAAAACACCTGAAATATTTCAGTTGGTGTGCAATGAATCTAAAATATATGAAAGTTTAATTTTTATCATTACATTATGGAAAATAATGAACTTTATCACAATATGCTAATTTTTTTAGAAGGACCTGTACTTCATGCTTTTAAAGCTACTGTTGTCCATTTTTTTGGCCATTAAAACACCTTAAAATAAGATCAGGAAAATCACATTTTTCTAGGTGCTAGCAACAAAATACTATAATATATACATGGGTTTAGAAAATTCTACATACGACCCTGATATGCAAAAATACTAGTGATTCTATATGTTCTATTGTATTCATTATATTTTATATTCTAAAGTCTTGCATTTTCATTACTAATGCAAGACTAGTAGTCTTGTATGTCACTGTTTATAACACAGAGCGTTCATCCTTTGCTAGGACGCTTAAAAAAATATTGGGGACATAAATTAAGAGTATACACACTTCTTTAGTCACCACTACATCACTGCTGCTGGCTTATACTTTTGTTTTATATTTGTTCATTTTACTATTAAAGTGTTTAAATGTTCGCCGGTTCCCGTCTCCTTCTTCCCACAACAACAAACCCGGTTAACGTAACCTTGGCAAACTCATTAGTGAATTACTCCTCGTTTGTATTTATTTCTATATGGTGTATTACTGCATGATACCTGGATGTTCAGTCAGGGTGAAACTAGGATGGTTCACAACAGAAATTGTTGATTCAGAGATGTTGTTCAGGAGAAATTGCCATTCTTGTGAATTGAAATTATCTGCAGAAGACGGACTCTATCTGTGTTCGTAGCGCACAGCGAGAGCACATGCACCAGCAGTCCACCCAGCTCGAGCCAGTCCGAGCTCCTCGACCGCGACAGGCAGCCGCCTCCTGTTCCTCCACCAGCCTCAGCTGCTCTTCACTATACTGAGACTCGTAAAGATAGCCACGAACATCGGATTCGAGCAGCACTTGTTGGCTGATAAGAAAAAAAAAAAACTTGTTGGCAAACAAGATGGCTGATATTGATTCAGTATGTGCAAGTGAAGTCCCACCCACTGATCTGTAATAGGTCTGTAGCGTGAGTGGGTCCCACACCCTTGGATAATGAGGAGCTAAGTTTGTAGTCTCTACAATTTTTAATGAAATATGACTGCCTGCTTATTATGACACAAAATACTATTTTTAAGTCATAATACGCAGGAAGTAAAACACTTAAATCCTTATTTATCCCATCTCAGGGGAAAATAAGGGAATAAACCATGACCATTCAAAAATATGTCAGGGTTTCTAAAGATACAAAGCTTAATGCAAATGGGTGAAGTGTCCCTTTAAATAAATAAATAACTAAAACAACTCCATTCTAAACCCCCATGAATTCCTTAGGAAACCCATGGTCATAATAAATGAGGAGATGCTTTTTAAAAAAAAATAATAATAATACTTAATCTTAATCACAGTAATTCCTGCATGGACTGGATTTGGTTTCTCAGGACCTAGTAACCCCAAAAATAGAACATACATTGGGTCATTTGCTACATCGTTTGTCTGAGGTTATGTGATTTATAACCAAAATACAGTCGTTTATTTTAGATGGTATTGAAATCACAGTGTGTCTTTGAAGCAAAAATGTACTAACCTCCACAGGGAAAACTGTCCAAATAATGTTAAAGACCAGAAATTCGCATTTGTTAGTGGACACATTTCTTAGATGTGCTACACATTGATAGAGTTTCTCTTTTCAAAGGAAATGTGGCTCATTAATTGGACTTTATTTTCAAAAGTAACTCCATTTGAGTAAAGATGGGGATAAGGTTAAGCTCACAGCATTTGAGGTTTCATTGCAGGCAATTGTTCAACCTTTGATGTTATTTCCTGAGCTATTTTTCTAAAAGAACATCATAACATGTTTACAATGGTAATAACTGCGGAATCATGTCATCACAGTCTGTGGAAATGGTCCATTGTTGGTCTCTTTCAGTTTCAGTTACTGGGGAATAAGGTTTTAAACTTTAAAAAAGAATTTTGGTGAATTATGTTCACCAAGATTTGAAATCTCTGTCATCTAAACAATGATTAATTTTTTTAATGACAGAAATTGGACATCGCTAGTTCTCACATGAAATATTTATTTTGATCAATGTGTCAAGGAGAGCTTGGGTGGATTGCAAGATTTACATCAAATTATGAATACAATTTTAGCCTGTTTCTCTCAAAAAGCTAGTATATGACAGAAAACTCGAATGAAGAAGTGTTATGAATATTTTTTATGGTAGATGTATTCTGCTTTTACACCCTTTTTAAAGTTGAAAACCTGCGAGAGACCAACAATGGACCCTTTTTACAGACTTTGATGATGCATTTCCATAATAAATAATATTTAATAATAAAAAAAGGTTCCCTTCATCTTAGTGCAATAAGACTTTGTGACTTTTCATACATTATCTATCTATACACACACACACACACACACACAAAAACTGGGCTTGATTTGGTTGTTTTTTCTTTGGCCCTTTGGAGCAAATGGGATTTCATGAATATTGATTTTGAACAAATGTGCAAAAATTTGGAACTGTATTACCAGAATTGATTTCTGGTACAATTTCACTTAATTCAGCAGAATTACCTTTACAAACCTGGGCAGAATCACCAAAACATAAAAAACCGTGTATCTTTTTTTTTTTTTCAAAGAATAGCACTTTTGCAATGGAGTCCATTTGTGCTTGCAGTATTCTAACAATAACACCCACTATATAAAACCAGTAACATAAACAATTTACGATCCCACTTTATATTAAGTGGCTTTATGTAATTTCATTGAAACAAATAATTTGATACAATGGACTTATTGAGTACATACATGCCTTTACAATGTAAAGGCATGTATGTACTCAATAAGTCCATTTTATTATTTTTATTTGTCCATTTTGTTATTTTTAAAATACCAACATGTAATTACAGCTGTAACTAATGTATGTAATTACATCTGTAATTACACAGCTGACCCATCCCTTACACTTAAACCTACCCATAAACCTACCCATACCACCACACCTGTCCCTAACCTTACCCAAATCACACAGCAATAGCAGCAAAAGTGTTTTACAATACAACATGAGCACAACAAGTACATTGTAGCCTACTTATTTTTCAATGTAAGCACATAGTACTTAAAGCCACTTAATATAAAGTGGGACCCAATTTACAACCAGAAGTAAGTAAGTTTGAATTGAACAAATGTGACATTGGCATATTTTTTCTCATATTCACCATATTATCTCAGTCTGAGATCCCATTTTAAAGTGAGCCATTGCCAGCTGTGTAAACTCTTATTAAAGCTGTGGAACGAAAGAGAGAGGGCAGCCAACTGACAACCTCTCCTGTTACTGTCACATCTTTACACCTGAGACAGCAGCCTCGAGTGGAATCTGTCAATCACATCGTCACAATGAGCCTGAGAGGGTGCCCGGAGCCGACTGCTCATTGTCATGGCAACACTCCAAGGTGAGGACCTTAAGGACTCTCATTTGCGTCAGAGAGTTTCACCAGAGGGCACAATAGTTTCTGAAGAGGTATAGGAATATCTTTTAGAAGCAAGACTTTAAGACTACATCCTCTGTCAAATAGTTTCCAAAAAATGTGTTTTATTAGCAAAGCTTGGGAGTACTTTGAGTTCAGGCCAAATTCCGAGCTCGGAGCCCTCCTTTCGGAACATCACAAGACAATAAACATATTCCACCCTATCTGATTAAACAGTATGTACAAACAAGTAAAAGTATATATCTGAAACAACAATGCATTCTCATAGGGCGTCATATAGTGACAATGCGTCTAAATCCGAAGTACATCATGTAACGAAGTAGAACTACTAACTGTACTTAAGTACCAAATTGCTGTATCTGTACTCTACTAGAGTATTGATTTTTTCTCATACTTTTTTACGTCAGTAGATATTTTCGATGAATTTAATACTTTTACTTCGATAGTTTTTTAAAGTTCTGCTAGTTACTTGTTACAATTACAAAAAAATCATTCATTGGAAGTTGGCTTTCATGCTGCTTAAATCACACGGCAGTTTTATAGGGTAATGGTATTGATTGACACACACATTGACTACTAATGCAGGGGTTGTCCTGCAATGAAATTTTTTGGTAACACTTTATAATAACTACACGCTAATAATCATTAGTTAAGCATGAGTAAACCATTAATTCATCATTCATAAAGCATTAATAGACATTAATAAGCAGTTCATAAATAAAGCTATAAATGCTTTCTTCTTGATTTAAAAGCATATCTATAATTTGTTTAATAATTGTATTTTCATCCTTTATTAATGATCAATTTATCATTTCTAAATGAAGAATTGCATTTTTTATAAACCAGTTATTTAAGAGTTGTCCGTGGTTCATACGATTACTTAGAGCGAGTAAGTAAATGATTAATTAACTATTTAAATGTACATTCATACATCGTATTATTCAGACATATAGTGATGGTTACTTAATGTGTTAATAAATGCTTTATTAACATGTATTAATGCTGTAATTAAGGATTAATTTGGGTAGTTATAAAGCATTTAGTAGTGGTCAGTTAACTATTTTTGTGAGCTCATCTAAAGTGAGGACTAGTCATGCCTTGTAAAGCATTTTTAAAGGCTGTTAAATATTTCTATGTTCTGTATCACTGTGTTGTGTTTGTTACATTTTACTGTTTAGAAGATTGACGAGTCTTTAAATCGCCTTTACAAATGCTTTACAAGGCATGAATAGTCCTCACTTTAGATTAGCTCACAAAAATAGTTAACTGACCACTACTAAATGCTTTATAACGACCTGTATTTATTACATTTACTTACACTTTCTAAGTGGTCTTATAAATTACTGACAACTCTTAAACAACTGGTTTGCAAATAATGCTATACTTCATTTAGAAATTATTAATTGATCATTAACAAAGTATGAAAATACAATCATTAAACGCATTATAGATATGCTTATAAATCAAGAAAAAAGAATGTATAGCTATATTTATAAACTGCATATTAATGTCTATTAATGTTTTATAAATGATGTATTAACTGTTTACTCATGCTTAACTAATGATTAATAGCGTGCAGTTATTATAAAGTGTTACCAATTTTTTTTGGCGGTCGCCAAAGCATATTTGTATCCCGCCAAAGCGCCTTATTTGATTGCTAGTCCAAACTTTTGACTGCTTTCTTTAATAATTACATGACACAATACTTGTACTTTTACTTTTAGTACTTAAGCAGTGAATTTTAAAATAAAACTTGCAATACTTAAGTACAAAAAATGTTGAATACTTTAGTTCTTCTACTTAAGTGTGGTGCTTAAAGAGCACTTCAACTTCTACTCAAGTCACTTTTTTGATAGAGCACTTGTACTTTTACTCAAGTCCGGGTTTCTAGTACTTTATACATCTCTGAGCACGTGGCACCCTTTAGCATCAATATAACACACTTTGGTTATGGGTAGGTTTAGGTCTGGGGTAGGGTTAGGGTTACACCACCAGGCTGGAAGAATGTAAGCAATTTTTTTTTTCTCTTGCTGAATTGTTCTTTATGTTTAATTACTAAAATGAGATATGTTGACAGACAAGACAAGATTTAATTCTGGCAAAAAAAAACGTTCTAAACATGAGCCACGAAATAACTGTTGATGTAAAAGACATTCATAATAAAACATGCCAGACAGGGACAGAGTGTTCAAAAATATAGTCATCCCAAACCAATTAAATCCATATTTTTAAAAAGGACATGGTTATATTCTGCTTTTTTCATGAAACATGGTTTTTGTGCTGTCTTATGAAATGTTTTGAGGGTAGCATGACCCTGATAATGACAGTCTTTCTGCTGCTGTCTGCGGTAGCTGTCTCTCCAGACGAGGGTTAATAGGATAACCGTGTTTTAAATAAATCACTGGCAACAAGGAAAGAAGAGACAGCAGAGATAACAGCCTCGCTGAGCTCTCAGGGTTCTGAAACCAAATATATCACATGCTGTTAGTCAGTGAATGCTCACTAAGGCGGCTTTTACTTGATGAAAAAAAAATGCAGTACAATATTTTAGAATTTAAAATGTTTTCTAGTTTAAAATTTTAAATGCCTTTTATTCCAAAGATGAAGTTTCATCAGCCATTACTCACATGGTCCTTCAGAAATCATAATACACTGCTTCTGTGCTCAATAAATACAATTCCTATATAACAATTGTTTCATATAACTTTCTATTTAGTAGAGAGTCTTGCAAAAATCTTTCACTAATAATAATATAATACTGAGAATATTTATTATATTAATGTTGAAAACAGTTGTGCAGCTTACTGTTTTGTGGAAACACAGTAATAGATTTTTTCAAGGCTCTTTAAAAAAAATAGAAAGTTATAAAACATTTTTTTTTCTTCAGATCTATTTAAACGTTTTATATTTAAATAAATATATGAAGAGTTCAGATGCAAAAGCCTCTAAATGCCATTTGAAATTTTCTTCTTTAATGATGATTTTTATCAAACTTGTATATTTAAGTTCAGTAATTTCACTTAAATAACAATTATTGCCATTTAAGTGAAATTACTAAACTTAAAGGGTTAGTTCACCCAAAAATGAAAATTAAGTCATTAATTACTCACCCCCATGCTGTACCAACCCCGTAAGACCTTCGTTCATCTTCGGAACACAAATAAAGATATTTTTGATTGAATCTGAGAGCTGGATCAGTCCTATATAGACTGCCTAAGGGACTGGCTCTTGACGGCCCATAAAGTCATTAAAAAAAAGGTTTAAATATTCCATGTGCCTACAGCGGCTCAATTATAAGTTTATCAAGCGACGAGACTACTTTTTGTGCGAAAAAAACATAAATAACGACTTTATTTGACTATTCCATTACTTCCTTATGGGCGCATGCGCGAGAACTGAGACGAGGACGTTCTCATTCGTCTACTTCTTGTTACCGGCTGCTCACCGCTCAGGAGTTTTACCGCCACCTACCGTATAAAATGATGATCCATATATAAGGCGCTCCGGATTATAAGGAACACTGTCGTTTTTTGAGAAGATTAAAGGCTTTTAAGTGCACCTTATAGTGCAGAAAATACGCTAATTGAAAAGCGTATGTACAGCGCGCATCTTCCTCTGCTTGTAAACAGAAAGTTTTGTGCTTCCAGCTATATCAGCACATCATCTTATACGGTAGGGGGCGGTAAAACTCCTAAGCGGTGAGCAGCCTGTAACAAGAAGTAGACGAATGAGAACGTCCTCGTCTCAGTTCTCGCGCATGCGCCCATAAGGAAGTAATGGAATAGTTGAATAAAGTCGTTATTTATGTTTTTTTCGCACAAAAAGTAGTCTCGTCGCTTGATAAACTTATAATTGAGCCGCTGTAGGCACATGGAATATTTAAACCTTTTCTTTAATGACTTTATGGGCCGTCAAGAGCCAGTCCCTTAGGCAGTCTATGTAGGACTGATCCAGCTCTCAGATTCAATCAAAAATATTTTTATTTGTGTTCCGAAGATGAACGAAGGTCTTACGGGGTTGGAACAGCATAGGGGTGAGTTATTAATGAATTAATACAAGTTTGATAAAAATCATCATTAAAGAAGAAAATTTCAAATGGCATTTAGAGGCTTTTGCATCTGAACTCTTCATATGAAAGTACTGCCAGTGCAGTGGTTACTTTTGAAGTTGGCAAATGAGAGAGAGTTAGTTAATTCTTTCCAGAGAGCAATGAGTTGCTTTTGAAAATAACATTTTGTTCCCCCAGTACTTTCCAAAGGAACACACAATCTCAAAGCAGATTCAGTTTTGGCATAGATTATTTATTTTATGTTTCCAAAAACATGATTTGACGTTTATGATTTTATTATACAGTATGGCAAGAATTATAATGTCAGTGACAAGAAACAGAAGGGCAAGTGTTCCTCATTTACTTCTAAGAGCCTCCTTACTGTTGTAAGGCTCTGTAGACACTTGGCTATAGTGTGCTCACATTTGGCCGGTTTAATTCGACAAAAATGAACTCTGGTGTGATTGCTCTTTTAGTGCGGTTGATCTGAATAACTGTGAACGCTGCCATCAGAACCCTGTGTGCACAAGCGGACCAAGACCCATCAAAAGGTTCCTAATGAACTCTGGTGTAGCTTGAGTGAAATATGAACGCAACACAGACAAAGACATCCAAGCAAACTAAAAATAGGATCTGATGTCACAAGATGCAACACTATAGATGAGAATGTTCAAGCGAATCCCAGATTATTCTGATAATAGGAGCTACGTTGGCCATTACTTTTCGCTACAGGCAATGGAAACGCTGTCTCCTTGCAGTAGTAGATCTTTATTTGTGTGTGTAACAAGCGAATTCCTGCTGCTGTTTTGATCCCTTTACACATTTTTTAAGCTCTTTCTGAGTTCTCAGCTGGTAAAAATACTTAAACAATACAGACAAAAAAAAAAAAATACAACTAAATGTAGACAAATGCAACAAGAGCATTTAGCCCCGCACACAGCATTATTGTGGATGTTCTAAATCCAGTCGAAAAAATCTACATCATTATTTTTTTTTAACTTTTTTTTTTTTTTTTTACTTTTTGTTGTTGTTCAGTTCAGTCTTAAAAATGACAGAGTGCTAAGTGAACCAGGACTAAATGTATCATTTTATTTGATCTTTATTTGACCCCCCCCCCCAGAAATCAAGAGAAATGAACTAAAAGTGTGAACACAACCTATCAACATGTTAAGTAGTCATGAAATTCAGAGAAATAGTCACAGATACATTTCTGAAGAAAATGTGTGTGGTGTAATTCTCATGCAAACATAAGGTTGTTGCTGGTGGATGTCACATTGCAAGATTGTTCTAGGTTGTTGCGAGGTAGTTATTTAAAGGTAGGGTAGGACATTTTTGGAGAGGCTAGCTTACTGTTTCCTATGCCTTCCACAGACCATAAATTTAGGAGTTCAGTATAGTAGTTGAGTGCCAAAATGTATACTTAAAGGGATAGTTAACTAAAAAATTAAAATTATGTCATTTCTCACCCTAATGTCATTTTCTTTCTCATGTGGAACACAAAATAAATTTTTTTGGGAAGAATTTTGGTCATCAAACAGTTTCAGTGACATTAGCATATTATATATATATATATATATATATATATATATATATATATATATATATATATATAAAATCTCAAAATATATATTTTTTATGTTCATGAGAAGAAAGATTGTCATACAGGTTTAGAACGACATGAGAGTGAGCAAAGGTTGACATAATTGTCCTTTTTGGGTGAACTATCCCTTTAAGGGATTGTTTTCATGGTGTAAATATTAGTAACCTTAGCATGATTGAGTATTGGAGAGTTAAAATGTGACCAAAAAAGAAGGCACCCTAGGTACATTTACAAAGATGCTCTAACACATGGGTGCCCAATTGTGTTCCTGGAGACCTTCTTGCTAATTTCAGCTCCAACCCTGATCAAAACAACTAAACCAACTAATTAAGATATCTAGGAGCACTTGACAATTACAGGAAGCTGTGTTTGATCAGGGTGGGAGCGGAACTCTGAAGTAGATCTCAGGACTGGGCACCCCTGGGCTAACAAAATATCACCGAACATGTGAAGAACTGCAGTTTTACTATTATAAATGGATGATGATTTTATCTGTGCTCAAAGGGGAAGAATACGTTATGTGCTCACTTGTCAACAAAAACGGAGAACAGAGGTTCTAAAATAGCTCACTTTGATCAGGAGAATTACATCCTTGTTCACTTTTTTGCGTTTCTGTGTCATTCTTTGTCTTTCTCTCTAATTATACTTAGTTTAATCACTCCTTGGTTATGTTTAATTAGAATGATGTTTCTAAAATGGATGCAGGCCAAAGGTAACACATGGAAGAGACTTCTGCTTTACTGAGAAAGCCTTTTACATGGTCCAGCAATAATGGCTTGGTCCACTAATCTCTTGCCTAATGATGAGAGGTAGTTTTATATTTCATCTTTTTTTATCCTGACCTTGTAAGACAACTGCGATCGAGTTGCACTTATTTATAAATTGCAAAACCAAGGACTCGGAGGGAAATTAAATGCTAAATGGAAAATAAGGCTAAGCTGATTATAAAACACAGAAAAGTAATTATATTTTGGAATACTTAATGGACAGTTTGATATTAGGGAATTAAGTAATTCTGATCGAGCAATGACGCAAATGTTCTTCAAGGAATATATTTCTTCACTTTTCACAATTAATATTTGTTGATTGCAGGAAGGGAAATTTTATACTTTCATCCTTTACACCAAAATGTGAATTTCTTAGCTTTTGTTATTACGTGGATAAAATGTTTTCCCTCAAGGCCGTGACACACCAAGGCGACCTAAAAGAACTAGTGGTGACAAGAGCTGCGTCAGGGCCAAAAAGCTGGACAACACACCAAAAGCATAACAGGACTGCCAACTAGCATGTGTGTTTTGCACACAAAAATGAACTAATGATATTAAAAAGAGGATCTGTGACCTCTGGAAGCATCTCTTTTGGTAGTTTAGTCGGTATAGGGTCTAACATACATGTTGTTTATTTAGATGATTTGACGAGTCTAGGCAATTTCTACCGCTCCTGAAGCAGGACCAAACAAGCCCGAGGGGGAAACAGGGAGTTGAGGAAAACTGTTTTGTCAGCGTCCTTGATCTCTGTTAAGTTGAGCAAAAGGTGGATCTCAAGGACCGCCAAATTGGCCATGGTGTGCCCGATTTCCTGGGCTGTGTCTTTAGTGGCGAGGTCAGTTGCGCTTCATAGCTCCTTTAAGACTGACGGGCCTGGGATGCTTTCGTCCATATCGTGGAGGAGCTTGGCTCCTTGTTTTTTTCTTTTTGAATGAAGTATAGAGACTATTGACATCTGCTGATATAGACAGTTCCATTTCAATATGGTTCACTTCACATTGCGTCAGTCTCTGATTGGGGGAAATCAGTTTTCTCCGAATACTAAAGCCTGTATTACGTCTATACGAAGCTTCCTCTACATCTTTGTCACCGCACATCTGTGCCGCCCATAGCCCTCGGCTGGAAGACCAAGGCTTCCCATCGATCCAAGCCATGCAGGATGACATCTGTGCTCGCGGCTAGAAGGTCTTCCAGCTTGTGGAGGGCGGAGCCTGCCAGGCCGCTAGCGACGTATGTTCTGTCCATGAGCACAGCTGTAAATGCATTATTATATTCAAATTGCAAACACATGAGGAGAGTCTCCACATGAAAGACAGAGACTTTTCACTGCTTGTAAACAGAACGTTTTGCGCCTCCGGCTATATCAGTACGTCATCTTATACGGTAGGGGGCGGTAAAACTCCTAAGCGGTGAGCAGCCGGTAACAAAAAGTAGTCGAAGAAGAACGGTCTCGTCTCAGTTCTCGCGCATGCGCCCATAAGGAAGTAATGGAAAGTCGAATAAAGTCGTTATTTACGTTTTTTTTTCGCACAAAAAGTAGTCTCGTCGCTTGATAAAGTTATAGTTGAGCCACTGTAGGCACATGGAATATTTAAACCTTTTCTTTTAATGACTTTCTGGGCCGTCAAGAGGCAGTCCCTCAGGCTGTCTATGGAAGAGTGATCCAGCTCTCAGATTCAATCAAAAATATCTTTATTTGTGTTCCGAAGATGAACAAAGGTCTTACGGGGTTGGTACAGCATGGGGGTGAGTAATTAATGACTTAATTTTCATTTTTGGGTGAACTAACCCTTTAAAGTCCCTATGAAATCAAAATTGACCATACTTACTTTGTTTGCCTAAATTGATCGTTTTGTGGTGAGCAATTCATACATGCAAGTCAATCCACACAAAAAATTTTTTTGGCTCCGTAATCTTTAATCAAAGTTTGAAAATGCCCCTCCCTTCTGCATTGGAGGACCTTGCCCGATGACGTAGGCTTTACGGTTTGGGTGTCTCCTTAACATCCATAACCACGCCCCTCCAACTGACAGCTGCTGTGTGTTTGCGAGCGCCGAGCGAGCATTGATTGACAGCGTGTGTAAACTTGCGTCATCCTCCATTTCAGAATGAAACACCCACTTTTCTAGATCCAATCAGGTGCTAGCTAGAAAAAAAGCCACGCCCACTATTTTGCCTCATTTAGTATTCCGTTTCTCTCCGAAATACGTCACAACACTGGAGAAAACTCCTTTGCAACTTCCGGTTCACAGGGACTTTAAAGGAGCATTTGACCTATTTCAACATTAATCTTTATTGAAAGTGGATCATATATGTAGTCGAAATGTAAAAGAATTTTTGAATTTGGTGCCCTCTTGACCGAGAAAAGACAGACAATAACCGAAGGGTGCAATTGTATGAAAGACTACAACACCCACAATGCACCACATTGCACAGCTCCGCAAGCCACACCCACTAATCCGGAACTGCGCGTACATCAGAGAAATCATTCTTTCGTCAACAAGGCTAACGTTAGCTGCCACCAGAGTTTGAAATTCATTTCACGCTAAATTTCTAGTTAGTTGGCTGTGGCGAGCAGGACGAGGGATGTGAGAGCGGCGCGAGAGGACGGCGTGAGGCCGGTGGCGTGAGTGATAATGAAAGACAAGAGATGCAGCAAACGGTCTCGTATCTCTCACAGAGGAGCCAGAGCATAAACGGCAGATTGAGAGAGGAACAAGCCTGATTTTATGTTGTGTGTGGACATCAGTCCTCAATGAGGGGCTGCTGGCTTATACTTTCGTTTTGTATTTGTTCATTTTACTATTAAAATGTTTAAATGTTCGCCGGTTCCCGTCTCCTTCTTCCCACGACAACAAACCCTGTTAATGTAACCTTGGCAAACTCATTAGTGAATTACTCCTCGTTTGTATTTCTTTCTAAATATGGTGAATTACTACATGATACCTGGATGTTCAGTCAGGCAAAACTATGATGGTTCACAACACAAACGTCCGTGTGCTCGTCTGATTCACAGATTTCATCCAGGAGAAATTGCCATTGTTGAAATTCTGCAGCAGACGGACTCTATCTGTGTCCGTAGGCCGTAGTTCACAGCGAGAGCACATGCACCAGCAGTCCGCCTCAGCTCGAGCCAGTCCGGGCTCCTCGACCACGACAGGCAGCCGCCTCCTGCTCCTCCATCAGCCTCAGCTGCTCTTCACTATACTGGGACTCGTAAAGATAGCCACGAACATCGGATTCGAGCAGCAGACTTTTAAAATCCTCTTCTTGCATATCATGTTTAGTTTCTTCTGTCATTGTCATTGTCATCTCCACAGCACTTGTTAGCTTAGCTTCCAAAAATAAGATGGCAGATATTGATTTCAGTTTCTGCAAGTGAAGTCCCACCCACTGATCTCATCTCTAATAGGCCTGTAGGGTGAGTGGGTCCCACACCCTTGAATAATGAGGAGCTAAGTTTGTAGTCTCTACACTTTTCAATGAAATGTGACTTCCTGCTTATTATGACGCAAAATGACGATATTTAGGTCATAATAAGCAGGACGTAAAACACTTAAATCCTTATTTCTCCCATCCATATGGGGAAAAAAAGGGAATAAACCATGACCATTCAAAAATATCACTGGGTTTCTAAAGATACAAAGCTTAATGCAAATGGGTGAAGTGTCCCTTTATTTATTTATTTATTTATTTGGATCCTCATTAGCTTCCACAATGTGGTTGCTAGTCTTCCTGGGGCCCATAAGTCTTCCTGCTAGTCTTCCTTCGCCCTTAAGGGCGAAGGCAATAACAAGGCGAATTGGGACGCAGCATAGGACTACAGATATACAAACCGTAAACAAACAGCGCTTACCCCTTTGCTCAGGGAAGATGTAGTGCCATTTTGACTTCTTTGCATTGTTTTCATCTCTTTCGTTTTTTAAATTTGTCCACTGACTCGTTCTCTAACCTGAACAGCCAATTCACTAATGATCTCTCTCACAGAAGGCCCAATGTTGATTGAACCAACAACGATGAGCCCAACTAGAGACGACGTGTAGAACACACCACAAAACCTAGCTCAACAGACGCTCACCGATGGAACACGTTCTCACTCCCAACTTGTCACATTTTGACGCTTTGTCAGGAACACTTGACTTACATGTAATTCTTTGCATTTGTGAAAGTATCCCCACCCCAAACCAAATCTACCCACATCTTAACAATTTACAACATGTAGCAGACAAATAAAAATACAGTTACAGGCAAAATCTGACCAAAAACAGTATAAAAGTATTACAAACAACTTGTGTTACGTTCCACGTCTTCTGAAGCCATGCAATATCTTAAAGGTGTCATATAATGGCATTTCTTAAGGGTCTAAATGAAAAGTTGTAATACTTTTACTATAAATTCTCATTAGTGTAAGAATCAAAAACAGCTCTGTTTAACTTTACTTCACAAGTGAAACCAAAGTGATGTACAGAAGGTATAAAAGAGAAAATAAAAACAAAGACATAAAACAATGAAACCATATGTCATACACAACTAACAAAGCACTATCAAATGCTAAAGAAAACAAGTACATTTTAAGCACACTCTGAAATGAAGGACAAGTTTTTACAGACAGAGGAAGTTCATTCCTGAGCTGGAGCTGCAACAGCAAAAAACGATCGATCTGCAACCGATCACCTTAGCAAAAACTTCTTTGCAAAACCAGCTTATACTGATCCTCGTTTATAAAGCAGTCTGGTGAGAAATGAAAGCATTGACGTTGCTTGTGGGGAATATTCCCTTTGAAAACAAAACTCAGCCACAGAAACTTCAGCGTTTCTGATTTAGGAACATCAAAATGACTGTGTTCGTTATTACACCCAAGAAAAGAACACCACAATCGCTTAGACTCCATTCGGCTCCAGCGTATCAACAATAGCGGACTATGACAGCTCGCTCAGGGCGGGTCTGTGTTGAAACGCTGCTGTCAATTATCAATCGTGGGAGGGGCGTCCGATCTGGTGATGTCACAAGATCGAACAGCTCAATTTGAGGCAGGGGAAAACCAGTGACGTGCGGTGATGTCTTGGTGAGGCTAGGCACTGAGTTATGAAATCCAGATTACCTGATTTATTGTTTAGGCTAAAGGCCTGTTCACACCGGGACGAATTTCACGGCCGATATTCGTCGACGTTTAACGCCCCGTGACTAAACAATGGGCACCAATGTGAGTGTTCACACCGACGCGAAAAACGCCACGCGTAAAAGCGTCATTTTTTAAAAAACGCCTCAGGTTCGTTTTTTTTTGGTTTGACGCGCCGCGTCAAAACCTATCCGACCAACGAGATTGGCGGGTTTGCTCATGTGTCTGGTACTTCTGAAGTTACAGTAAAACACAACTTGAGGGCGCTCAAACACAAAACGGTCTTGCCGAGCAAAAGGAAGAAGAAGATACTTATGGGCAAGATGAATGTTGAGCTGCTGGTCTCGGAGCATAAAGAGCTATTTGATAATATTTATATTAGTATTTCTGTAATAATAGTATAGTATAGGGTGACCAACAGTCCTGTTTTCCCGGGACATGTGTAAAACAGTCACTTTGTGCTTTATAGAAATCTGAGTGGAGATGAGAACTGCGGATATAGTGTGCGTAGTGTCAGTTAGATTTTGACAAGTGAGGAGAGGAGATAGATAACCGCTCTGCCGACTCTTTCTATTCTTTATTTTATTTAATTTTTCTATTGTGACCAGATGTTTGTTTGTGTTTTTTTTCTCGCTCGATCCCCATGTATGAGGACGAGTGTAACGTTTGAGTGGTTTTATTAAACGCGGGGAAATACGACAACTCTCGTCTCTCGTGCATCTGTTCATCCGACAACTAGTGCTATGTTTTTATCTCTGGGCAACATCTTAACTTTGCGTTACACATGTCCTGTTTCCACGTCCTGTCCTGGCTGTTTTTAAGTGATGAAAATGTCCTGGTTTTCAAAAAAAAAACTGCTGGGAAAGATCAGTTCTACAGCAAAATATAGATGGGCAAACAAGGTGGATGAGGAAGAAAAACAGGATAAAGAGGATGCAAACTAAGGATATAAATAGATTTTGTTAGTTCGTTTTTGTAAGTTCGTGAGAGCTATTTGTTGTTACATTTGGAGGCATTTCTTTTAGTTATTTATTATTTATATATTTATTTTTCTAATACAGAAGACATTATTTCTATCATTATTTCATTTGTTTTTTTTTATCTGTCATAATAAAACATTCAGACATGAATATGATCACCCTAGTATAGTATTATTTCTGTTTTTCATTAAGCGGCATCTAATGTCATGGAATGAATTTGCATGTTCACTCGGCTCATCGTCAGCGAAAAACGCTTGGGTGTGAACACAAAAAATTCGTTGAAAAACGCTGACGAATAACGCGCGCTGATATTCGTCCCGGTGTGTACGGGCCTTAATAATACGTAATAACAGAAAATGTTACGCACAAACGCAGCATAACAAGAAATGTACAAATCAGGATGTATATCGTGTACTCTCACAGTCTCTCTCTCTCCCTCTCTCTTTTTTTCTTTCTCTCGCACACACACACACACGTAAGCGCGGCACAGGCACACACCGGTAATTAATGTCCACTCCAGCATCAGAATACAACCATTCTGCACATTAATTTTTGCACAGCGGCCAATTATGTCTGTCAGCAAAAGTCAAATCACACACTGCTCAATTGAATATGAAGGCAAACGGCTTGCATTAATTCAACCACATTTATCAATTCAATATTAAGCCCAAAATAGGTTTTGACTCACCAAGATTATTAGATTATTTGTACATAAAAGCCATCCGCCGCTCTTTCCTCGTAAAGACGGCGATGACAACTTGGTAAAACTCGTCTTTACGGCCTTCAGTTGGTGCACTAGTCCATCTAAGGCTGGCGTAAACCTCCCTCTTGCTATTAACTCAAATTTTGAATTAAAATCGAGCTTGAAAAAATTTCTTATCTCTGCTAGCTGTGGTCATAGAAAGTAAAAGAAATCGACAGAGCGACCCCATTGATTTCAACGGAGAAGACTGAAGCCCGACTATTACACTTCCTGTCTGATGTCTGAGTGACTGCGCAGGCTCAAACTGAGCGTGACGACAGTCTGACAGTTGAAAATCTTCTAGTAGCTGTGCCAAGACAAGACAAGTCTCTATTGTGTGACAGAAAGTCCCATCGTTATGACGCAATCTTTAGCCTATTTTTTTTACAAAAACGGCTTCTACGGGGCCGTAATGTAAGATACAAAGTAATGGAGCATTTTATACATTGTCGTGTTTCTTTAGAAGTAAATAGTGGACAAATTAAGTATTTGGAGGCCTCAGATGTAAAGTTATTCGCTGTCAAAGTGACGCCAAAATGAATGGGAGTCAATGGGATGCTTAACAGCAGGTGAAGTTTTGCTACAATGGCGGCTCCCGCGAGGCTTCAACTTCTGGCTGATGGATTACCCCCTTGGGCTGTGGTGTAATGACGTTAGCTATGCAAATGTGTCCAGTAATATCTCGATTTTAATTGGTTCATGTCTGATATGTAACGTAGATGGGTACGGGCATATATTTACGTCCAAAGGCACAGCAGAGTTGTGCTTTTTGCCGTACATGTTAAAGAATACAGGATCGAAGTGCGCATGCGCAACATGGATTTTTCGCTTGTTGTCTGCAATGAATGGACCGTAAAATTTATTTATGCATAATTGCTACATTTGTCATCGTAACGTCTAAACAATTGGAATAACAACCTAATTGCATAAAATCACAAGAATAAACAAATGCACTTTGGCAGGGTAGGCAGTGCCTACCCAGACCGCACGTCACTGGGAAAAACATATAAGGAGATTCAAACAAAAACACTGGATGGATTTGTATCATGATGGTTGTTTACAGGCACTGCCAACACACATTTCAATACAATCAACTTGTAAAAGTGCATTTACCATTAAATGACCCCTTTAATATGAAGAACAGAATGGAACTTAAGGTTTTAATTGCTGAAAATGATCTCGCTCTGTGAACACATGCATGGTGCGTTGGTGCCATGTCGTATACCGTAATTTTGAGATTTCAACTGTAAAAGCGTTCATGCCATCGTAGACCTCGTAATTACAATTTGTAAGCTGAGAATTTTCTGAGAGCTCCACTTGTACCATGTGACTGCTGCACCACTCAACTACTGCAGATTCATTTGGGGCGTTGATAGTTGCCTTAAAAACGCATAATTCCCAGTCTGAGGACGTGAACAGCTTGGAGTTGAACTTTTGTGTTGGCATTTCGAAATTGCAGTAATTAATATATGGCGTGAACATAGCATATGATGCACCCAAAAATGAGCATGACACGTTTGGTCATTAGACACTCGAGAGCCAATATCATTTCACAATCAAGGCTGACAACACTTATTCTGGTGGCAAATCAATAGTTTGGCCTCAGAACACATGGAATATTACTTTTTTAATAAATTGTGATTGTAGTCGTATTTGCCAGTAATATCCTGTGTTTTATAGTATGTGGAAATAAAGAAGTAAATTAAATGTAAATAAAATTATGCTGGCTGATTAAATTGAAAACTACACCCCAACATGTATGTCATAATGGTAAAATTATACCACAGTATATAATTTCATCATGATGATAAAATTCCCATGTCCATTGCATCTGTGTATGTAATAGGATCAACTGGAGGCAAGTGAAGATGAGAAGCCAAGTACAGTTTATTACAAAAAAACTCAAAATGAAGACACAACAGATGTTGCAGTGACTCAAAACTTGACTAAGGCTTAAATACACAGACTAATGCCAAGACAAGGGACACCTGTGAACAATGAACTGACGATGAACCAATGAGAAGACACATGGCATGATCACATGACAAACAGGGAATCACATGACAAGAACGTGACCAAGACAAGACCAAATTGTGACAGGTTTCTCATTGAAAGCAATGGAGTATCCTCCACATTGAAAAATTATGCTTAAGTGGTACCCTGTGCATTAAAAAGTGACCAAGTGACCAAAAATTGACCCTGACCAAGCGTCAATTGGCCAACGGCCAACCATCGGCTCTTATGAGACCTGCTCTTATGGTTTACCCATCTTTTCTTACAAAACACTATCCTTGCCCTTTTAAATACAAAATCGCTTCATCAAGAATATAAAATATCTCTGCATTCAGCATTTATGCAAAACAAGTCTTACGATCTCGGGGGTTACAATTTCTTACACTCTTTGCTGTTTGGTGAACTCTCTTCCTAAGTTTAAAAAGAATCAGTCAAAGTACTTTGAAGTGAAATTGGAAGCAGAACACAGGCAGGAATCTCTCGCCCACATTAGGCAAATGTAAATGAGACCTGTGGGAATATAAACTGGATGAAAGGGAGATTTAATGTTTCGCTGATATCATTTATTTTTCTCCCTCTGCGTGCTCCTAATCTCCAAATGTGCGATCAGTATGAGGCTTATAGGAAGTGACAAGATCAGCTCATGAACAGATGGCCTCGATATAGCCACTCCAAACAGTCTCTGTCTCTGATTGAACTCATATCTGCTGGATATTGTTGGATTATTTTAAAGTTTCCAGTTGCGTTTGATCAACGATAAACTCAAAAGTGCAAACTCCAAAAATGTGATTTGATCATTGATGTCATCTTCATTTATATACAGAGGTTGGACAAAAAAACTGAAACACCTGGTTTTACTACACAATAACTTGTTAGAATGGTGAGGGCCTCATTTTGCATCCAAATACAGCACCAATTGACAGATAGAAGTCCTTCACAGTGACCAGAGGGATTATGAGCCGTTCCTCTTCCAGAACAGTGTCCAGGTCACTATATGATGCTGGTGGACTCGCTCCTCCAAAACACCTCAATAATATTCAGATCTGGTGACTGTCAGACCATGGGAGATGTTCAACGTCACTTTCATCTTCATCAAACCCTTCTGTCACAAGTCTTGCTGTGTGTGTTGGTGCATGATCATGCTGATACACGGTTTGAGCATCAGGTGCTCATGATCCTCCAGAAGGGTTTGGTAGTCCTCGGCAGTGTTGTGTCCATCAAATACAATCAGGATTGTAATGATATTGGAGCTCAAACCATCACTGATCCACCCGTGCTTCACTCTGAAGATTGGCCGCCAGGCATATAGATGTGAAACCTCCAACATTGGCCAGTGTTTCAGTTTCATTCTCCAACCCCTGTATATACAGCACTTTTAACAATGTAGATTGTTCAGCTGTTCAGGCAAGTGAAGTACAGATTGTTTTGGTTTTATGGCAGCTCTAGAGTAAAGTTATTTTCCAGTTAAAGTTAGTTTTGATCGATTCACTTCCTTCGCAACGATCATTAGTTATTAACTTAGGGTCGCTAACACGACACCATTTTAACAGAAATCTCTTAAGTTCTCTCTACGCAAACTTTAAAAATGCAAACCTGTGAGAATGCTGATGGCGTGCACATGCGTACCTAGAGTTCATTATAGGTATGTGCAGGCATAGTCCTTCCATAAAAAACAGCCCTCAACAAACTACTTGTGTGTGTGCATTATAAATATCACATCAGATACTGATTCTTCTTGATGATTTGACCAGTCTTCATAAACACATTTATTTAAGACATAATTCAGCAAATTACATTCAACATTCAGAACAGAAAAATCATCCACAGTCCCAGTCATTTATTATTACTATTTACATTTCCAAAAATAATGACTTTTTAATTATACATAAACGAAATTATGCAAAACACCAAAATGCAGTTAATTTAACAAAAAGTCCACGTACACACTACAATGTTCGGTCAGTAACAACCATGTGTAAATATGTTTCAACCAGCAACAACCATGTGTAAATATGTTTGGTTAAACATTCTTTTAAGCGGGTAATTGATTCGGTTCACAGAATTGAACTGAATCAAGCTTTAGTTCCGGGTTGATATACAGCAAGATGCACATCCGAATTAGCACACTCCTTGAGCCAATAAGCATGTTCAGATAGGTTAATGAACC
Source organism: Pimephales promelas (assembly GCF_016745375.1). The sequence goes on from NW_024121455.1 coordinate 3,622,615, forward strand.
AAAGAACTGGTTTGAAATGAATGAATAAAAAGAGAACCAACTCAAAAAGAACCGGATTAATGTCGGTTCTAACTGTCATTCTGAGGTTCCTTGGAAAACTGTTAGTATTGGCCCATTTGTTTTTTAGTTGGACATGACTGAAAAGCTGACTTTCAGCTCTGCATGTAGCTTTGATTCATTCATTCTACCCCAGTTCTTTGGTTCAATTACAGTTCTTGACATGATTATTGGCTCAGTCGGTGCTCCACAAGTGTGCGTGCTACTTTGGATGTCTTGAGTCATCAACCTGGAACTAAAGTTCAAATCAATTCGATTCAGTGAACCGGCTCGACCGGTTACCAGCTTAAAAGAACAATTCATTCAAGAATTGAATATCACTATCATTTAAAACAGTAGTTGTGAACCAGAGAGCCGGGGCAGGGTGTAAGACTGCAAAACTGGAACCAGTTCCCTCTGAAGACAAAAGGACTTTGCTTGCAAATTAACATGTGAACAACACACACACACACACACACACACACACTCTTGCAGAGATCACTCACACAGGAATATATTTGGTTTTAATGTGAATGTGATAATCTTTAAAAGGATTGTTTAGTATCATTTTAAAGGTCTCAGGGTGACTGGTACAGTTGTCTCATTCCCAAAGAAGTAAATCAAAAGGTAATAAAGTTCTTAAGAATATATAAATATCTTGCATACAGAAGGTTGTACCTTCGAGTTAACACCTTCTAGCCTTTTGTCTGAATGCAAATTACAACTAAGCAAATGGTTACCTACTGGTAAATTTCCACTGGAACTTACATATGAAATGAGGACTGACTACATAAAGAAATGCAACGGAGAGTTCAGGGCTGCATTTTCTGTATTCAGATGAGCCTGTGAGGTTGAGAGTATCCAGCCTGTTCTCATCCTTTAACGTCATATAGAACGCTATATGCAAAAACGGCGCTATACTACGCACATGGCACCCTTTATCGTTAATATAACACGCGAACCCAAGACGTTATAAATCCTTTAGCGTGAATATGACACGCACATCCTACCCCACACCTAAACTTAGCCCTCACAGCACGTGTTATTAACAATAACGGGTGCCATGTGCGTAGTATAGCGCCGTTTTGTCATATAGCGTTCTATATAACGTTAAAGGATGAGAATGCGTTGGAGTATCGCGACTCAGCTCACCTAACCACATGTTGGGTAAAGTTCTTTGTTCTAGGAACATTTGATGGTTTGCATTGATTATCTTTCAATTGATACATTTACCTGACATAATTAATTGTTATCTTTGATTATACAGACTTTGACTTCATTTTCATTAGAGTTAAAGGAATAGTCAAACATTAACGTGTATTTAATGATGCACAGATATCATTGTTAAACCTTTTTTTATTTTATGGAGTCAGATGAAACGATTCATGCATCTGACTCCATAAACTTCATAAAAAAATGTTATGCATTTAATTAAAAATCAGTTTGCCATGGAAAAGATGGAACACGCATGAAACCTTCACCTCAAATCGAAGTCTGCCATTTTGTGGTCTTTACAGGGGTCTTAGCAAACTTCCAAGGAGGCCTCAAGATGACTTTAAAATTATTTAAGATAAGAGAAAGCAAGCATTAAAATTAGCCAAAACAAAAAAGTCATCCCAATTATGAATATATATTTTCTTGTTATGCCAAGCTTTAAAATAATAAAAACATTGAGTAGAAATTGGGTTATCAAGTAGAAAATCTGGAAGTTTCAGATAGAAATTGTATCCATCATTCTTATCCAGTATAGCCTATATCACAAACTGGAGAAGTGCTTGAGGAGAGACCCCAACATGATTATAAAGCGCTTTGGGTGTACAGTAGTACTTGTGAAAGTGCCACATAAATGCCTCATTCATTCATTCATTCATTCATGTTTTTGTGATTTTGTGTTTTTGACAATGGAAGGCCAAAACAGAGTCTGAAAGGTTGAGAACCACGGGTCCCAATTATCATTGCTCAACCAACCATATTTAACTGTAGTGCGTGTACAGTATGTGACCTATAAGACCAAGTCAAAAACCTAGAATTATGTATGATAACTCTGCATAGCACAAATTTAGACTCAGCAGTTTTGTTCACCACTGTGCCTTCAGGCACTGAGTGCCAACGGGAGATACCTGGATAGGGCTCAGTTTCACTCCACACCACAGTTTCATAGTTTCATAGTTCTCAGCACCTATTCTAGACTGTATATCAGCCTTCATTAAAGATTAAGCTTGTACAACATAATCCTGTTTTTTTTTTTAAGCTTAGCTTCATTTTTACGGAGGCGTATTGCATTCACTTGAAGAAAAAAAAAATCTACTCTGTTTTTCTGAATTAACGAGTTAATTTTTCATGGATTTTTTTTTTTTTTTTTTGCTCTGTTTTTCTGAATTAATGAGTTAATTTTTCATGAGAAAAAAAATATTTTGCTCTGTTTTTCTCAATGAATGAGTTAATTTTTCATGGATTTTTTTTTTTGCTCTGTTTTTCTGAATTAATGAGTTAATTTTTCATGAGAAAAAAAAATATTTTGCTCTGTTTTTCTCAATGAATGAGTTAATTTTTCATGGATTTTTTTTTTTGCTCTGTTTTTCTGAATTAACGAGTTAATTTTTAATGGAATTTTTTTTTGCTCTGTTTTTCTGAATTAACGAGTTAATTCAGAAAAAACAGAGCAAAAACTTTTTTTTCTCACGAAAAATTAACTCATTCATTCAGAAAAACAGAGAAAAAAAATATTTTCTCATGAAAAATTAACTCATTAATTTAGAAAAACAGAGCAAAAAAAATTCTCATGAAAAATGAACTCGTTAATTCAGAAAAACAGAGCAAAAAATTTTTTCTCATGAAAAATTAACTCATTAATTCAGAAAAACAGAGAAATGTTTTTTCTCATGAAAAATTAACTCATTAATTCAGAAAAACAGAGTAATTTTTTTTCTTCAAGTGAATGCAATACGCCTCCGTACATTTTACTCATATACAGATGCAGTTATCCTTTCTGAATGCACCACAGAAAGCCTTGGATGACGTTCTAAACAAAACCTCCATTCATTCCATGTAAATTCTGATTTCGTCCAATGTAAATGAGTGAAAGATTTTCTACATTTTTTTTTAGTTGTAAATAAGCCAAATATTATGACTTTCATTAGACTGACGAACCCCTTCCACTATGAAATCTCATTAATCCAAAGTCCCACTCCTCATAACTGTAATATTAAATATTACATATATTCTAATTGGCTGTAACCATGTGCCACCGGGAAGCACTTTCACATGCAGCATGGAAAGATAAATAGCTAGTTGTTGAAATCTTATTGCATCGTGTCTGCTTAGGACATAGTCTCAAGTCTCTTCACAGTGATGGGCCTCTGCATGAGTCCTGCTTTGCAAATGACCATCTGGAATCTCTTCTCTCATACTGAGAGCATCAGTTAATCAAAGTTCAAGGACTGTCAACACTTATTAGGGAAATCACTCAAAAATCCATGCAAATGCACTGCCTCCTCTCATTTAAGCTGTCTTCCATAGTTTGCATGACTTTGTAAACAGCACATCAAACACACTTCGAGACATGCACATAAATGAATCTGGACGAACCAAATTAAAGCAAACAATTACCATAAATCTTTTGCGTCCTCTGAGAATTCAGTAATTGATTATTTGCTAAATGTGAGAATCTCTTCATGGGAGAGTTATAGATCTCTGTTAAGTCTCAGTTTGTTCTCTTGTATATGCTGGAGAAGGGCCTTGGCTCTCTGTTCTATGTGCCGGATGAGCGATTTGAGTCCGGACACCTTTCCTCTGCTCATCCAGAATTCCTGATCCACAGACAGGGAGCGGAGAAGCATCCTCTCCAGACATCCTGACTGCAGCACTGAAACAGCACGTTCCGGAAACCTGGCAATCAACAAACACACAGTTAAGGCCCGTTCACACCAAGAATGAGGATATGTGGCCACACCAACACAAGATATCGTTCTGTTTATTTATTTTTTTTTACAAAAAACAACAACAAAAATAAAAACCAACAGAAAAGTGAGCTGTTTTGGCGTCTCCCTTTTTAACACCAGCTCTTTAAAGCAGGATGGATTCTGATTGGCTATCCATGTTTTTATCATTCCTCAGCTGAATTTTTTTTAAAAAAAAAGTGATTCCAATTGTTTCTCTGTGCCATTATCGTTAGTTGTGGTGTAAACGCTGCTATTCTGCTATAGAACCATATCTTTATCCATATAGCTATCGTTCTTAATGTGAATGGGCCTTTACACTGAAAGTTTTGTACATGTTGATCAGTAGAGGGGCATTTTCATTTTTTATTTATTTTATTATTATTTTTTTTTTACAATAATTAACAATATTCTTCAAAATCTAAAATTTGAATCAGTAAGCATAACTTTTTCTTGGCTTTTTTACCCAAATGGTAATGGTAAGAAGTCATGGTTCAAACTAGTAATAGTTAAAGGGTTAGTTCACCCAAAAATGAAAATTAAGTCATTAATTACTCACCCCCATGCTGTTCCAACCCCGTAAGACCTTCGTTCATCTTCGGAACACAAATAAAGATGTTTTTGATTGAATCTGAGAGCTCAGTCCTAGATAGACTGCCTAAGGGACTGGCTCTTGACGGCCCATAAAGTCATTAAAGAAAAGGTTTAAATATTCCATGTGCCTACAGCGGCTCAATTATAAGTTTATCAAGCGACGAGACTACTTTTTGTGCGAAAAAAACATAAATAACGACTTTATTCGACTATTCCATTACTTCCTTATGGGCGCATGCGCGAGAACTGAGACGAGGACGTTCTCATTCGTCTACTTCTTGTTACCGGCTGCTCCACTTAGGAGTATTAGCGCCACCTACCGTATAAAATGATGATCCATATATAAGGCGCTCCGGATTATAAGGAACACTGTCGTTTTTTGAGAAGATTAAAGGCTTTTAAGTGCACCTTATAGTGCGGAAAATACGCTAATTGAAAAGCGTATGTACAGGGCGCATCTTCCTCTGCTTGTAAACAGAAAGTTTTGCGCTTCCAGCTATATCAGCACATCATCTTATACGGTAGGTGGCGGTAAAACTCCTAAGCGGTGAGCAGCCGGTAACAAGAAGTGGTCGAATGAGAACGTCCTCGTCTCAGTTCTCGCGCATGCGCCCATAAGGAAGTAATGGAATAGTGGAATAAAGTCGTTATTTATGTTTTTTTTTCGCACAAAAAGTAGTCTCGTCGCTTGATAAACTTATAATTGAGCCGCTGTAGGCACATGGAATATTTAAACCTTTTCTTTAATGACTTTATGGGCCGTCAAGAGCCAGTCCCTTAGGCATCCTATGTAGGACTGATCCAGCTCTCAGATTCAATCAAAAATATCTTTATTTGTGTTCCGAAGATGAACGAAGTTCTTACGGGGTTGGAACAGCATGGGGGTGAGTAATTAATGACTTAATTTTCATTTTTGGGTGAACTAACCCTTTAACTCATTTTAACCAGTTTTATACTTGGCCACACCACTCTAGCCACATGTTTATACAATAACACTGTATATAACCCTGGTCCTATGGCCGGTTGCACCAGTTGTGTAAGTTGCTTGCAAACCTTGTTTTGACGTAAACGGCACTGCGTTTTTAGTATTACACTTAGTTGAAATGTAATGTATAAAGTAAATATTTAAGGAAGTAAATAGCCTTGTCTGTGAAACTGGGGGATATAATAAATAAGCCGTTTTGTATTTCAAAGGAAACATTTTTAGCAGGGACGTGCACAGGGGGGTTGCTCAGGTTGCCCGGGCAACTGCCCATATGCCCTTCTCGACTCAGGTTGCCCTTCCGAGGAAAAAAAAAAATCGTACAATGGATGTAGAATTTCACGTAGGCCTAGACAAAAAATAATATAAAAATCGCAAAGCCTCATTCACTTCCAAAAAAAAAAAGTGAAAGTCAAACTGTTTCCACGAGACCATAGACCACTGCACGCGACCGGTGCGGTAAGGCACCGCAAATTACTCAGGCCGCGCCTCCATCTCGTGTCGCGCGCTAATTAATGTGTACGAAGTCCATGACAAAATGAAGCGAAACTATCCTTCTCGTCACGAAAAGAGGAAGAAGAAAAACATGAGAGTGAATTGCGGGAACAGCAGTCTGGTAAACTTGTGTTCTCTCCTCTCTAGTGTCAGCAAAGTTTGATGGTTTGTCTGGGCAGGCAGTGCATCTCTTGCATCACTTTTTGCCTGACAAAAGTGAGAGTAAAATACCATTATTTATTACGTTTTGTTTTTGATAAACGACAAAGTGCAACAACAGTTTACTGCAGCTCGGAAAACATAACCGCGTCGCGTGTGTTGCGTTCATATGCGCGTGCACGAAATGAAACTCGCATTTTTCAAGCAGAAATGTGGAGACCAGAGAAATACCGTACAATACGTGAATGATGGCACTCCCAATCAAAGTACACATTATAAAGACACTGATTATCTAGTCTCAGTGTAGTTAAAAACTCTAAACAACTGCACTAATTATGCAAGATAAACCAATGTATTGGCAATTTGACATTGATTGACTATTGATTTGGCTATATTGAATTTAAAATGATGATTAGATGGACATTCTGGTCAATATGAATGCAAATCCCTCCGTAAATAACCATAAATCAAGATTTGCTTCAACATGCATAAAAATAAAATAAAAATCATAGGCTACTGATTCCGAAAATACCCAGGCTGTAGAGTGAACCAAAGTTAATCCCAAAAGCCAAAGTTCAGGGTTGTACTTTATTATTTTCTTCTTGTTCATGTTTACGTTAATATTCACTTAACATTCTATAAAAATGCTTTATTCAGTAAATATTGTTTGTTTGAACCTCATTATGTTCTATATTGTTGTACTTATTCTTTGACTGTTTTGTTTAAAGGAGGGAGGATTGTATTGGGCGGTATTGAGTGGCAATGGCAAATGGTTTACATGGCTCACGGCATCACAGATCAGGTAGAGGTCCCCTTAGCAGAATTTTGCTTAGGGCCCCAGGGGGAGGTCAGGATTGGCAAAAAAGAATTGTATTTTTTCCCAAAATCTAAGCGTTTTTTATTTTTTCCATTCAATCCAGATTATTTCTTTTCAAATAAAAAAATACATAAATAATAATTTAAAAAAACAATAAACAATGAGGAACTCTTTTGCTCATTTGTCTCATCTCTGACATTTTGCAATCTTCATAAATAATTATAAGACCATAAGATGAGGCATTGCGTTTGGACATAAACACGGCCAGATAAGGCAATTTGGAAGGGGACAAATTCAACTGAATATATTCCTTCATATAGCCCGTTTAGGGGGAGGGGGGGGGGGGGGGTGCCCTTTTTTCAGGTCAGAGCAACTGCCCCTCAAAATTCCTGTGCACGTCCCTGATTTTTAGTTACATGAAGTTAGAATCATGGATAAACTGGCATTATTGGCATTGTTTAATCAATTCAAGGCATTTCTTGAATAAAGAATAAACTTCTGTTCAAATATTTGCAGCTAGGTGTTGGATTATTGAGGGTAAGCTCTAACTAATAACTAATAATCTTTGCAACAGAAGTGAATCAATTAAAACTAACTTTAACTGGACAATAACTTAATTCTAGAGCTGCTTTAAAGCCAAAACAATCTGTATAATTTCCTATTATCACTGTTAAACTTCTTTGAAAAAATCTGTATTGTTAAAATCGCTTTATAAATGAAGGTGACTTATGACCTACTTGCTACATTCTGCTTTCAGAACAAATGGTGCAACCATAGTATAGAGTTAGTTGCAAATTATATAGTAGTTTCTAAGGGTACTTTTACATGATATTTTTGTTGATCCTGGAACAACATACCTGTCTGGAAATAGTGCTAACCCTATCCCTACCCCCAAACCTATCCCTATAGCTTGCCCCTAAATTCAGAGGGAAATGATAGGCGAATAACACGCATATAACCAGGGACGTGCACAGGGGGGTTGCTCAGGTTGCCCGGGCAACTGCCCATATGCCCTTCTCGACTCAGGTTGCCCTTCCGAGGAAAAAAAAAAAATCGTACAATGGATTAGGCCTAGACAAAAAAAATAATATAAAAATCGCAAAGCCTCATTCACTTCAAAAAAAAAAAAAAGTGAAAGTCAAACTGTTTCCACGAGACCATAGACTGCACGCAACCGGTGCGTATGGTAAGGCACCGCAAATTACTCAGGCCGCGCCTCCATCTCGTGTCGCGCGCTAATTAATGTGTACGAAGTCCATGACAAAATGAAGCGAAACTATCCTTCTCGTCACGAAAAGAGGAAGAAGAAAAACAAGAGAGTGAATTGCGGGAACAGCAGTCTGGTAAACTTGTGTTCTCTCCTCTCTAGTGTCAGCAAAGTTTGATTTGTCTGGGCAGGCAGTGCATCTCTTGCATCACTTTTTGCCTGACAAAAGTGAGAGTAAAATACCATTATTTATTGCGTTTTGTTTTTGATAAACGACAAAGTGCAACAACAGTGTTTGTTTACTGCAGCTCGGAAAACATAACCGCGCCGCGTGTGTTGCGTTCATATGCGCGTGCACGAAATTAAACTCGCATTTTTCAAAGTACACATTATAAAGACACTGATTATCTAGTCTCAGTGTAGTTAAAAACTCTAAACAACTGCACTAATTATGCAAGATATAAACCAATGTATTGGCAATTTGACATTGATTGACTATTGATTTATAGGCTATATTGAATTTAAAATGATGATTAGATGGACATTCTGGTCAATATGAATGCCAATCCCTCAGTAAATAACCATAAATCAAGATTTGCTTCAACATGCATAAAAAAAAATTAAATAAAAATCATAGACTACTGATTCTGAAAATACCCAGGCTGTAGAGAGAACCAAAGTTAATCCCAAAAGCCAAAGTTCAGGGTTGTACTTTATTATTTTCTTCTTGTTTATGTTTACGTTAATATTCACTTGTTATTCTAACATTCTATAAAAATGCTTTATTCAGTAAATAATGTTTGTTTGAACCTCATTATGTTCTATATTGTTGTACTTATTCTTTGACTGTTTTGTTTAAAGGAGGGAGGATTGTATTGGGCGGTATTGAGTGGCAATGGCAAATGGTTTACATGGCTCACGGCATCACAGATCAGGTAGAGGTCCCCTTAGCAGAATTTTGCTTAGGGCCCCAGGGGGAGGTCAGGATTGGCAAAAAAAGAATTGTATTTTTTCCCGAAATCTAAGCGTTTTTTATTTTTTCGAGTTTTTTCCATTCAATCCAGATTATTTATTTTCAAATAAATAATAAATAATAATTTAAAAAACAATAAACAACAATATGAAGAACTCTTTTGCTCATTTGTCTCATCTCTGACATTTTGCAATCTTTATAAATAATTATAAGACCATAAGATGAGGCATTGCGTTTGGACATAAACACGGCCAGATAAGGCAATTTGGAAGGGGACAAATTCAACTGAATATATTCCTTCATATAGCCCGTGAGGGGGGAGGAGGGCGGGGGGGGGCGGGGTGCGCCCTTTTTTCAGGTCAGAGCAACTGCCCCTCAAAATTCCTGTGCACGTCCCTGCATATAACCCTTGTTGTAACTCTAAACTTCACAAGTTTACATGTAAACTCGTCCTTCAAATCTGATTGGATGATTGGAATCAATGAAGTTGATCCAGGAACATGTTGTACTTCTCCACAACTTTCAATTTCTTCTTCTTTATTCTTAACTTTGATGTTTACCATTCATTTAGGCCATGTATAAGGCTCATAACTCCATTAAAACAATATTTGAACTCCATAACCTTAGACTTATTGCTTACTTTACGTATTCTCGAACCAGCATTTCACAAAGAGCTTTCCCCTCTCCGGAGGAAATATTACAGCTCGGCTCATATGCTCTAGTTGTAACTGAAGTATCCAGGAAGGTATCTTTCCAGGATCAGGGTTGGAGACCCCTGTAAACAGTATACGGTTAGAATAAATATTCACAAATATTAATACTTACTCATCAATACCGTCAAGAAGTCTGAAGTTGAGATTGTCTTGTGGTTGGTGAGGTCTTCCTGCATTGTCAATAAAAACCAGTCTGGATGGTTCTGTGTTCCGAACCTATAAATAGAGGTTTACACAGACCATAACTGAAACGATTCATCGTTATTTACTTGAATATCATATGCAGAGACCCCAAATTGTTTCGAAAAATAAAAATTCTTGGAAAAGTCATTCCAAAAACCATAAGACTTTGGTCCATAAGACTTTGGTTCATTTTTGATATTTTAATGAAGTATAATTTCTGATTATAGATTTGTTGAGCAGTTTAATCCAACTCTTCAAAAGAGGCTTGATCATATATAACTTCAATTTTGGCTTTTTTTTCTCGCATAAACATGAATTAACACACGTAGAGCACATCAAATGTGGTAAACAGAAGCTCAACTTTATTTTCTTGGCATGTCAGAACCAACCTTTTATTGGTTCTTGCAGAAGCTCAAATGCGCTTGTGTGACACACAAAAACAAACCTCATTGAACGTTAATCAATTTTTATTTTGAAGACTAAATTATATTATCATATAAAGCCATTAAGTCACTTTTGAAGACCTGGATAAACCACTAGGGTTCTTATATTGTGTTTACAATGTCTTTTTGAAACATTTTGAAGTGTCAAAGTTTTGGTTGTGTGTACTTTCGATGGAGGGACAGAAATGTCTTAGGTTTTAATATCTATCCTTTGTGATTTGCTGAGGGTAATTGATGACAGATTTGTCTTTTTTTGTTAGTGAACTAACCATTTAAGTCACACTTAAAAATGTTAGAATTGCGTTGCATTAAACACAAAATATCTATAGTGCTATACCTCTTTTCTTTCTTTTGATTCTTTTTGATTGCATTTCTAATCTCACAATTGTGCCAAAAGTATATTCAGTGTGTACACATGCAGAAGTCAAGACTAAATTATGACTGAAACATCCTGTCTGCCAAAAACTTTTTCACTTCACATGCACGTTTAATTTCAGGGTCAGGATCAACAAAAAAGTCAGCTTTTATGAATTATACTAGTTGATGTGAGCTGTAGGTTTCTAAGTGACAGGGAGATATTTCTAAAATTGTAGAAAGATTTTGAGACCAAGCAATATTAAAACAGATGACTTTTGGAGCTGCATTTCTCCAGCTCTCTGAACACTTTCAGATAATGACTACACAACCAATCTAAAGGCTCCCATGGAAACGGATTGCCTTGACTCATTTTAGCTGCCTCACTTAATATAACTGGGTTTCTAACTCACAGTTTGAGTGGGAGCTCAAACTTCTCATAGATCTCAAGAGCTGCTGGAAAGTTATTACTTTTGATATTGGAAAGCAGAATGAAAGATTTTTTTTTTTACTACTCTCTCCTGGAAAACGAATGCTTGCCAGTGATGTAACCTTGTTGTGAGACCGGTCAATAAAACTAGATGAATAAAAAAGGAACTGCTTCAAGTTTCACTGAAGCCATGGTGTCATTATTTATGCATGTTTACTCTCTTCAAGGTCAAATGAACTCCTGACTATAGTTTAAGGGCACTTTATTACACTAAATTATTTTACATTTATTTTAAAAATGTATAAATATACCCTTTATCCTCCAAATATAATATGAATATATATGCTTTATCATCTGATATAATAATACAATGAATTAGAAGTGAACTGATCCATGGGATCATTATTTATGCATGTTTACTCTCTTCAAGGTCAAATGAACTCCTGACTAGTTTAAGGGCACTTCATTACACTAAATTATTTTACATTTATTTAAATTTTTTTATAAATATACCCTTTATCCTCCAAATATAATATGAATATATATGCTTTATCCTCTGATATAATAAAACAATGAATTAGAAGTGAACTGATCTTGTACCCTTGAATAACTTTTTCTTACGAATAAACAATTTCACTTCTATAAAATATTGGATCCTTTTCTCCACAACTGGAGTTGCAACCCGATCGCACTGCAATTCATACGAATTTTACGAGGTGGCTAATTCGTACAAATTCATGAGACCTCAATCGTACAAATTCGTACGATTTTTGCTAATTCATACATATTTGTATGAATTCATACAAATGACCTACCCCTGACCCCGCCCCTAAACCTACCCATCACATGGGTTTAGACAAATCGTACGAAGGTCGTACAAATTCGTATATGAATTAGCCACCTTTTAATCACTCGTACGAATTCGTACGAATTGGCCGTGAGATAATATGAGATAATGTGAGGATGTTGTGTGCTGCTTTGTATTGACATGTTATCAGATGATCTGACAAATATCTCCAATATTTCATTTACCAGGATATGCACCAGATTCAAGTCCTTTGGGTTTTCACATTTGATATGTAGCAGGTTTTCTACACAAAGTTCTGATGGGTCTGGTCTGAAACCACAGCAAGACCGGTCCAGTCTGTCATTCACCTAAAAAACAACAAAAGAATTAAGATGTTAAAGGAAATAAAATGCTCTGTAATCTGTTACACTTAAGTTTGGGGACCAATTCTCACTATTAACTAGTTGCTTATTAGCATGCATATTACTAGCATATTGGACGTTTATTAGTAGGTTACTTATAAAGCACAATGCCTTATTTTGCATGACCATATTCTACGTCCCTAAATCCAACTTAACCACTACAACAACAACCTTACTTACTATTACTAAGCAGTAAAATTGAGTTTATTAAGGCAAAAGTCAATATGAATGTGTTCCCCAAACTAAAGTGTGACCAAATAGACACGGTTAATCTCTTTTATACTATGACAATAGACATGAATATAGGCTTTTAAATCTTCCCTTTTAAAACTATTTGTAACTGAAAAGTAAAGTGTTAATGTATTAATCCAAGAAAGACACAAGAAGATGATTAATCTGACTTTTAATGAGCATTAGGTAAATCAAAGCACTACACGCTATAACATGGTTAACACTAGAAATCGTACTGAGGAAAACTCAACACAATACACATGAAAATACACTAGCAGGCTAATTAACAGAACTGGAGACGGGTGCCTAACATAATCAGTAACCATAGAAACAAACAAGGATTGGGAACACAGGCAAAGAGGAACAGAACAGAAACAAACCATCATACTCGTGACAATAAGGTTCCAATTTATTTATTTATTCAGAAATAAATATAGACCCAATTTAGGTTCCCCAAAGAACCTTTGTAACAGTTAACCAACAGTTAACCCTCTGGGGTACTTCGCCGTACAGTCACACATGGGACCTTCACGGTCATAAGTGACCGGATAAATTTCAGTAAAACCAATCAAACGAATTTTTGTTCTATAATATTTTTTCTTTTTTTTCTGTGGTGTTTTGAGAGAATTCTATGAATATAATTAATATTTATGCAATAACTATGATCAATTATATATATATATATATATATATATTATTATTTTTTAATTAATGCTGTATTTTAGGTTAAAGTAAAATCTAGGCTCTTAGAGAAATGTTTTTCAAGCAGATTAGCGCCACCTGTTGGAAGTAGTGAGCATATTTATAATGCAATGTCATATTTTAACCACTAGATACAGCTTTCTGTAGAAAGGATTGTAGATTGTAGTTGTTTTTGGACATTAATTTACTTTTTTTTTCAGGTTGTGGTTAAGAGATTCTCAAAGACTGTTTTTGTCAAGATTTTTGTTTGTTTGGTTGATTAAAAAAGGTAATTAAATATTCCCTGTGACTACAGTGGCTCAAGTATAAGTTTATCAAGTGACGAGAATACTTTTTGTGCGAAAAAACAAACAAAAATAACGACTGTATTCGACTATTCCTTTTCTTCCTTGTGGGCCTGAGACGAGAGTTCAAGAGATTTCCACGACGCATGCATGAGATTGGGATCTCCTTCAACTATTTCAGTTCAGTTCTCGCGCATGCGTCGTGGAAATCTCTTGAACTCTCATCTCAGACCTACAAGGAAGAAAAGGAATAGTCGAATACAATCGTTATTTTTTTTTTCTGCACAAAAAGTATTCTCGCAGCTTGATAAACTTATACTTGAGCCACTGTTGTCACGTGGAATATTTAAACTTTTTTTTCATTGACTTTCTGGGCCGTCAATTTCAATCCCTTAGGGAGCCTATGTAGCAGTGATTCACCTCTCAAATTTAATCAAAAATATCTTCATTTGTGTTCTGAAGATGAACGAAGGTCTTACAGGGTTGGTTGGTTTCATTTTTGGGTAAACTAAAGGCGGGCATACACTGTGCGATGTCTGTGCGATTTCAGCAAGGTACCTACTCACACTGAACGAGTAAATCGCATGCGATCCAAAGCCAAAGTTCAGGATTTATGTGCTCACACTGTACGGTCCGATCGTCGAGCTGCGACTTCACTGCTCACACTATACGTGTAATATCTGCGATAACCCCCTGGATTGCGCCTATTTACGTGTATGTATCCAGAGATATTGTCAAAACAAGCATCTGCAATCAGTATCCAGATGATTTAGTATTTTCAATTTATGCATTTAATTATTATTATTATTATTATATTATCATTATTAGGGGAGGCCTATAGGCTAATTTTACTATTAAATTGATCCGCTATTTGCCACGCAATATTTTCACAGCACATAACCAACGTGCTGTGAGGAATATAAATCTTACTCCTCATTAAAAATTGTCTAAAACATTTAGGTCGATTACAATGAATTATATACATATAAAATAACTATTAACAGTCTATAATATGTCCGAACATTGCCATTATTAATCATCAATGAAAATTAAAAACAGGTTTATTTCAAAAACATTGTTTGACAAAATAATAAAAGAGGTGTTACATATCAGGTGGCTTGAAGACGGTGGGTAATATTATCCATTTTGCAACACGAACTGGAGGTTAAGCAACAGTAATTTGTAGCTCGTTTTTATTTGAATTTTATTTTTGCTGCAGATGAAATGGTTAAACTTCTGTTTTCGCGCAGGCGCAGTGAGGGAAAAAACACTGAGTTTAGGGCAATCGGTTCGTAGCTTTGCTTCAACTGTGCGATATAGTCACGAGGAGCGACCAAAATTTCTGACATGCCAGAAATTCATCCGACCATCCGATTGTCGATCGTGAGAGGTTAATCGCCTCTCGTTTCTCCCTGTACACTGCACGAACACTGCACGACAAAGCTGAAAATCGGTCCGACAAGAAAATGAGTCGCACGAGTCAGAATTCGGCTCAAAATCGGACGAAAATCGCACAGTGTATGCCCGCCTTAACCCTTTAACCACAACTCATACTTGTTTAATCAGTGTTATTAACCTCACAAATATTCAAATAAGAAATTAAACACAGCATTTTCAGTGTAAGCCTACTGTATACAATCATGAAACCTGATTTAGGATTGTTTTCTAACGCAGAGTAGTATGAAGTGTTTTCAGACTCATTCTTCCTTTAACAAGGCAAGCAACTATGAGGGCGGAGAGTATTAAGAGATTCCAGTGGTAATGCTGTGGTTTATCTTTTCTCACAAGATATAACAACATTACTCCTCTTTGGTTTCTGTGTCAAGATACCACACTGTGGGTGAGGAGTTACAGTGAGATGGTGCAGAAAGTGTGTTTTACATTCCCAGTTTGAACACCTTCCTTCTCCCTCAAACTCCACAGGCCATACTGACATATCACTGCTATATTTCACATTGTGAAGTCAACCAGGTATGATCTCACAGAACAACTTTATCTTTATCCGCTGAAAATGTATATGATTTCAAAAGGTGGGTAATAATTCTGCTTTTAAATGTCATAAGCATTTTTTCCCCTCATGGACATGAAAAAAATAATTCACTATTTTAACAATAAAAATAATTCACTCCCATGATTTATGAATTTGTTCCCTCGATTTGATTAAACTAAAACAAATTATTACAATGTGGCCACGATTTATTAATTCGAGGCAACTAATTATTATATTGTGCACACAATTAACTTAAAACAAGGGAATTAATTGGTTAAATGTGCTGACATGGCCACGATATATGCCTATATTTTATTTTATTACAATTTTTTGGGGGGCTGAACTCCATAATGATGCAAGTTCAAAAGGGATTTGAGATTAGGGTGGAAGGGAAGATTATCAATAACAATTAACTTTGGGCTGTTTATCACAAAACTTGTGTATTTGAATTGAAATACAGCAGAAAATTTTGATATATACCACATACTTTATTTTGATTTATTTAGGAACTTAAGAGTGAATAGAAGAATAAAGAGAAGAGTAAACCACAGTCAACGGAAAAGAGCACTTCTTGTGTGTCAAAGGGGAGAAAAATATATAAAAATATATAAAATGAATACATAAAATCTATGAAGGTTTGCAATGACAAGAGTAAATGACAATTATATATATATATATATATACTATATGTATATACTGTATATAATCTTGTCTTTTAAATGGTTATGTTTGCTTGGCTTTGTTTGGATTTACCTGTGGATACTGTTAAAGAATGTCTTGGATCTTGACGAAGAAAATAAAGATCCAAAATCCAAACAAAGCCAGGCAAGCAAACACAACCATAATGAGAAATGAAAACACAATGAACAGCTGAACAGAATGACGAAATCAAATCAGTAACCATCGTGACAAACTCTTGCGGGAAACAACAAATATTGTCCAAACATAACAGAACCATGATTGTTAGTATAAAAAAAAAATCTTTGTTGATTAAGTTTAAAATGATTTACAAGTAGCCTTAAAAATAGATGGGAAGAGATGCTTATGTCACTTGTCATGCTGAGAATAATACGATTTTAACATCAGCTCAGTGTCTGTGAAACAGCTGTCAGTCAGTTCAATATCAGAAGCAGACAGTCGTCAACACACATTGTGTTCCTCCTGCACATCATACTCAAATCTATGCACTCTTTCTTTACACAGCCGGCACTGTGATAACCTTAGGGCTTGCTTGCGTAATGTTCAAGCCGAGTACTGCCACTGAACCATGGTGAATGCCAAAGAGCATTTCTGTCGAAGACATTTCCATGTCACAGCTCCTCAAATTCTGAATCATGTAACCTTTTGCTCAGAAACCGAGACAAACATTTTTTTTTCCATTTGTTTGAGTGATGTACAGAGATTTTATACATAGCACATGACTATTGGTAAAAGACGCTTCTGATTTGCATTTTGCATTAATGAAACAAAATTAACTAAAATATTGTAATATCAAATTATATTGGCAACACATTTTTTTTTCAATAGTCCACTTGGTTCTTTATATTTTATCTAACTATACGTACATTTGTAACTACATGCCAACTGATTTTAACCCAAATCCTAACACCAAACTCCAGAATAAAAGTCTACTAATACACTAATGAGAGTTAGTTAATATGTACTTATTTATAGTTTCAAAAGTGACCATCAAAATAAAATGTAACATTACTTTTAGCATATGCAGAATAACAATTTAATTAAAAAGCATTGCATCCTTATTAACCAGGATGTTAAACACTATTGATTTAATATCACCTTTTTTTTTCTTCTTTTTTTTCTTGCAGATTTGGACCCCAGTGTACTCAGACATTTAAACTTCTAATTATATATATATATTATTTATTTTTATTAAGGTTTTTATTTTTATTTTTTATTAATCAATCAAATCAATCAAATGCATTAACAGTAGTTGGCCATTATCTGCAATAGTGTAGTGATGCATGAAGTGTCTCTTAGTTAGAGTTTGCTTCCAAACATGTTGCTGTGACAAACTGCACCAAAAAAAAAAAAAATCCCCTTGATTCTGATGTGAAATCCATATGCAGAAAACATTCACCTCGTGTTTCTCACACACAATTCAAAATCATGTGAATCCCCATTGAGATGATCGTGTTTCACTCATTTCAAGTGTTTTCCTCCTCACAACAAAAGATGCTAAGTCTATTTATTTTGCTACTTTTAATATGATTTTATGGTTGGCGGCATTGTATTTTATGCATTATCTCATTTGTGATCCTATCAGGCCAGATCTGTCGCCCCAATTAAGAACCACTGATCTAGATTTCAAAGCGGCACACAGAAGGTCTTGTGGTGACAGTGAGTGTGTCCTTCACACTGTTCTGTGCTTAAGGGTGTGAGGTTTCACATCAGTGTCATCAGAGGTGCTAAATGAATTGAGAGGAACAAGTGTTCAAGGGTCCCAGTCAGCAATTTCACCAAATCAATACAAAGCTATTAGCTTTTGGCCATGTTACAGATATTGACTTTTCTTCTAAGACCTAATGTATTATTCATGGACATCCATAGACCCACGTTTTTACAGCGCACACAGTTTTAACACACGCAGATTATACTCACAAATCCATCAAGCACATTCATGAGCACATGCAATTACACATGCACTCACATTCTGCCTCATCTGCCATCAAGTGATATTTCCACTCTTGATTCAACATGGTTTGTAATCAAGCGGGAAGAAGTGTTTTTCTTTAACTCTTAAGCCGGGTTCAGACTACAGGAGTTTTTAAATCTTAACCGATTGGGAAATCTTGGTGTATCACACTCTGCAAGATATTCCCTGCGGTGAAAATCCAGCTTTTAAAGATGTTTATATGTCTATGCATTTTTTTTTAAATATGTTTTAAGACAAACCATGTTCAAATTTACAAGTCAACACCATTGTCCAGTATTTTCTCTTTTTTTTTAAAACTGCAGTGAACCAAAGACAATTTCGAAAACATGGTTTGAGATCGCTGGTGTTTCTGACATCACTACTTTGTAACCAATCAGGTCAACGTGTGATCGTCAATGAGTGGATCTCTGAGCTGGTGACGGGGTTAATTTGCATAATTATTCATTGAACAGCTTATGTTAAATTTCAATATATATATATATATATATATATATATTTTCTTTTTTTTTTCCAAGGAAAAACATTTAAATATGTGTTACGTCCAAGGACGCATTCAAATTGTTTTTGTTGTTTGAAGAGTGTTGTTGGAGTGTATATTTCTTTCTTCCTCTCTTTGCTTTCTTGATAGGTAAATTACTACCACATTGTGCTAATTCATCGACCTGAGCACTGGTGTCTTGAGGACTTCCCTATAAAGTAGCTAAGATAGGGTGGAGGAAGGAGACAGACAAACGCAGTGTTGAGGTTGTTCCGCTCTTCAGTCCCAGACGAATTAGCACTCGTTGTGCTCTTTGTTGTACAATGTGTGCGATGTCATGACATTCAGTTGAGGTAAAGACATTAATAAGTTAACTTGTGGGTAACGTAGGGTGAAGGAGGCCTATATATTTTCTCCTGTTTAATATTTTGGTTTTCTTTTGTTTGGGTTAAATTTTTTTTTTTTTTTTTTTATTCGTAATGTTTCATTTAATATTTTCTTGGTTACTTTTGAACCCCTGCTTAACATAGAAATAAAAGTCAGACATGCCGTCTTTGAAACCAATGTTTTGTTGTTTGTGACTCTGGGGCTGGAGTGTTGAAGATCCTTAATGTCTCTGCACATATTTATTGCATTTGCAATAAGGTCAGCTGCAAAAACTAACCGTCCACTCCTTTTCAGCACTCATTTTTCAATGCGTGTCTTTAGTAAATCCTGACAGAAGTTTATTTTTTCATATAAAAAAACAAACAAACAAACAAACAAACAAACAGGCCAGATGAAAAAAAAGTAATGCAAAGTAATGTGACACATTTAATTTGAAATTAAATTACACATGAAAAGTAACTGAATAACGCAATTACTTACTTCTTTAGGGACAAACACAATATTGTAATGCATTACTTTTAAAAGGAAACTTTACCCGACACTGATCATACATGACATGGTTCAAACAGATTGGTAGGTGACTGTAACAATATAGAATTGGGGATAATGCTTTAACAACCAGACTTTGAAAAACTTGTTGACATGTATTTAAATATTGGGGTATATTAAATATATTACTACCTTTGGGCCTTGGATGTTAATATTGGATTTTTTGAAAGCTTTGCAGTGTAACTTTTTCAGACAAAATGATAAAAAGTGAAAAAAAAAGGTCAAAACAAATAAATAAATTAATACTTTTTTTTATAATACTGCAATTCCCAGAGCATCACGCACACTTATTTTATGTTGGCAAAATTAGAATCATAAATTTCATTCACTGTGAATGATAATATATCTAATATCTTGATCACATGAGGATTGTGATTAGGTATCACCTCATTAACAGGTTTAGATGATGTCTTTTACACTTTTCTTCCTCTCCTCCACTTTTTGCTCCACATAGCAGCAATTTAAAAAAAAAAAATCATCATTGTCATCATGGTGACGTTTAATTCAAATTTTAAACATAAATAATAGAAAAAAAAACTGTGTACTTGTATAAGTACAACGTGTACTTATGATGATCAGGTTGAAGTGAAAGTGACTGGTTGAAATTTCCTTTGTGGTTTTGTGATTTTATGATAATATTCACAAAAGTACAATTGACCTATGGCTAAGCCACGCCCCCTCCACTCACTAGGATAAACCTACGCTATCTCACAACCAATTCGTACGAATTCATACGAGTGATTCAAAAGTGGCTAATTCGTACGAATTTGTACGATTTGTCTAAATTGGCTAATTCGTAAAATATGTACGATTTAGCAAAATCGTACTAATTCGTACGAGTGAGGTCGTACGAATTATTACGAATTAGCCACCTCGTAAAATTCGTACGAATTCCTGTGAGATCGGGTTGGACAAACAGTCAACTTTCGGGGACAGGTGCGATGGCAGCTGTCACAGTTAGAGACATTTCACAGGAGGAAATTGGTGGTTTTTGGAGACAGAAAGATTATATATCATCTCAAAGTCACCTAAAGGGCCTTAACTATGCATTTGAGGTGTATATTAAAGGGCACCTATTATGCCCCTTTTTACAAGATGTAGGCCTAATATTGGTCTCTGGTGTCCCTAGAATGTATTTGTGAAGTTTTAGCTCAAAATACCCCACAGTTAATTTATTATAACCATTTGAAAATGTCATTTTGGGGCCTGCTTAAAAATGACCTGTTTCGCAGGTATACGGCTTTAAATGCAAATGAGCTGCATATCCCCGCCCTGCCTTTGGATGAGGGCGTAACTTGATACCTATGGCAGTCGGTAAGCAGAAGGGCTGAGAGAGTGAGAGACGCGCTGTTTTGAATGTCATACAGCGTACGTTTGAATCGGATTATATAAATAGCACGAAGAGACTCCGGCAGAATAAACACAAATGAGAATGGACCAGTACGTCTCGGTATGGTTATTTGATACATTTATGTACTTTAGCGTTGCAATCGCGTTCCCTTTGAAATGACGGGCATGTGCAACACACACACCAACGCATTCTCACCCCAAGGCGTCACCTTTGACCATGCTTCAATATTTGACGTTTTAGGCGCCCTTTAGCGTCACTTACATGACGCGATCCTACGGCGTCATCTAACTGACGCTAAAGGAAAGCGTCAGTTAGAGGACGCGGTTAGGTTTAGGTGTGGGGTGGGGGTAGGGTACACGCGATCCTAGGGCGTCATCTAACTGACGCTAAAGGGCGCCTAAAGCGTCAGATATTGAAGCATGTCCAAATGCTTCCCAAGGCGTCAGTTAAGTGACGCCTTGGGGGTGAGAATGGGCTGCACACACACAGACACATAAACACTAATGCTGGCGCAATTTTTTTGAAATTACATACACATACTGTGATAAAGTTTGCTACGTACAAGCGAAATTACATTTATTCGAGGGACGGGGACCTGTGGCGTCATGTTTACTTGTCATAGGGGTGCTTCTGTGGCAAATGTGAGGAGATGGCTAACATACAGAACAACAACATATATGCAGTTTTTAATACAATATCTTTAAATATATATAAACGTGTGGTTACACACTATACAAACAAGGTTTACATTATATAGCCTACACACAGACATCCTACAACGACAACAACTTTAGACGCATTTGTTGTTGAATTGGCTGACATTGACTGAAAAAACGATTTGCTCAAAAATCATAAAACACACTTACTGTTACTGGATGTGACGGTGGATCGCAAATATGCAAACAGTAGATGATGATCCACAGTTGAGGATTAACTTTTAAGCTACAACAAAAGGATTAACCCACGAGTCCACGACAGAACACTTATGTTTCCAAGAGACATTACCGGCTGTCGTCGTTGAAACAATGGAGGACGTACAGATCACCGAGGGCGGGGTCTAGGCCACAGCCACACTGTCAATCAACCCCCTGTCTCCCGTTCTACGTCACAAAGAGCTGAATCTCAGAACAGCTCGTTCTGAGGCAGTGCATATGATTTATTGAGATTGTAAAAAAAACACTGGGTGGATTTTTATCATTCTAGGGTGGTTTTGCTCACACACTGCAACACACATTTATGTTCAAACACCATGTAAAAGTGAATTTTCCATAATAGGTGCCCTTTAATAATTTTATTGTTGAGAAGGTCGATGAAAAGCAGCTAGAAGCTAACCTTTTCTAATGTTAGGCTAACGTTAGCCAAACGTTACGTTGGAGATTTTAAAGATAGCGTTCAAGTACTCAACTTAGAACAGATGTAGACATCCTTGTTTAATTTATCCACATTTAGTTGGTGTTGTGGTCTACCGCATAACATTAATCCAGAGGCAGACTCTTATCTCGGTTGAGAACGGGCTTGGCAAAGGGTAAAAATACACACCGTCGCCCAGCCTCTCGGGAACCTAGTGTCGGAGTTGCACCCCATGCACACCGTTTGACCATTTTAAACTTAAAATGACAAGAAAAAACGAATGAAAACTGACTAACTGCAATCCATTTCAATGGACGTGGAAGCAGAATATGTCCGAATGTATTGGGTTAGCTGTGCACTGTGATTGGTTCATCGCGTTTGAGGGCGTGGCTTAGCCATAGGTCAATTGTAGCTCTCTTTGACTAATTTTAACACAGAAGGAAGCATTTTTAAGACATTCCATGCAATTAACAGTACAAAAATGTCATTAAATATTAACTTGGAGTTTCTTTTGTGGAGTTTGTACTGTTTTAAGCCAGGCTCAGACTACAGGAGTTTCAGGATGAGTTACCTATTCCAGAAGCAAAAAAAAAAAATATATATATATATATATATGAAGAGTTCAGATGCAAAAGCCTCTAAATGCCATTTGAAATTTTCTTCTAAAATGACCATTTTTATCAAGCTTGTATATTTAAGTCCAGTAATTTCACTTAAATGACAATTAATAGGTAATCTTCATTGCCATTTAAGTGAAATTACTGAACTTAAATATACAAGCTTGATAAAAATTATAATTTTAGAAGAAAATTTCAAATGGCATTTAGAGGCTTTTGCATCTGAACTCTTCATATATATATATATATATATATATATATATATATATATATATATATATATATATATATATATATATAAATCCTACAAAATATGTAATAAAAATAAATAAATGTAATAAAAACAATGGGTTGATAAGAGATAATTAAACTGAGCTACATCACCGTTTCATTAAATTCATGCCAAATGCACACATTCAAATACATTTTGAAACTGCCTGTGATTCAGTTATAGTAACTGGCTGGTTATCCCTCACAAACATTGTTTTAAACAACTAGGTTGACTTGTTGCACTCACAGTGATAGGATTTTTAATTAAAAATCATTCTGAGAGCTATCATTAGAAAGCTGACCAGGAAGAAAAGAAAAGCAGCCTTATATGAAACTTCTTAAACGTGAAGTGTGTAAAAATAATGTTTTTCTTTAAACTGTTTTCTCCTTTCCTAGTAATATCTAAAGACAGCATGCAATTTTAAGTTTGTTTTTTTCAATATTGTTATGAAGCTTTTATTCATGTGCAAATATTAATTTAAATTAAAAGCTTTTGAATATATACTGTATGTAACTTTTAAAATGATTAAGCTTATGCTGCTTATATGCTTTCTTATAAGCTTGTTGTGAACCTAAATATTCCAGTTGAGTCTTTAAGCTGCATTCTTATAATAGAGAT
Organism: Pimephales promelas; assembly: GCF_016745375.1. Next base: position 3,646,650 of record NW_024121455.1, read on the forward strand.
TCAACTGTGGATCAAACCCTGAGTTGACAGAGAACTTTTATTGTGAACATTTGAGACCCCTGAACTTGTTTTAAACCGGTTTAAATTTGTTTGTTTTTTCAACTCCAGACCTATTTTGAATCTGAAAATCAGACTTAACTTTGAGGCAAAACTTACTAGTCTAAACAATGCCAGATGGGGCAAGTCTTCAAAAAACATGTTTGAAATCTAAAACAGGAAAAATGCCAATGCTAAAAATGGAAAACATGAATTACTTTAAAAACCAGGCTTGGCAGGTAGACCATTATGTAGTTGGCAGGCCTAAATGTGGTGACTCATAAAAGAGTTTCTAACCACAACGGTCAAAGACATGATCAAAATGCATATAAACTGTAACTTAAGTTAGTGACCAATTTTATTCTATTTTCTACATATCCCAATCTTTTTAGGATTCATATTATAAGATAATCACATTGTCTTGTGTACATATGCAATTTACTCTCAGAAAATATTTTGTGCAAACCAAATATCCAAAATGTTGTAATATCTTTTCACAGTGCCTCTTACCTGCAGCAGGAAGTCAAACAAGGCCAGCCGCCCCCACTCTGAATGATGAACTCCCACACATGTTGTGAAGTTCAACGGTACGCAAGCACCACACCTGCTCTTAAGCAGAGTCTGATATTGTGGCCAAGTAAGTGAAAAAGAGTTCTGGTCGTTGTCAGCATCAGACAGATGCTGGATGCTGGGATCCCACCATACCACTGGTCTGGGAGACCCAGTTGTGTACCTGTATGGTAGAATCTCACTGTGGAATGTTCTCAACACTGCGGGCAAGCTCCGGTTCAGACCAAGGACTCTGTCCAGGTGAAAGGCGAACACCTCAAACCAGTCATTGGGGCGTTTTATGAGAGCACAGCTTCCGGTCTCGCAGCGTTTGATATGATTGTCCCCTGCAGAAGCAACAATGCTATATCTATCACTGAATCCAACCTGAAGCACTTGGCCATGGCCTGGAAGCCTGGCTTTACTCAACACAGTGCCGCTGGAGAGAAGCACCATCTTTTTCACATCATCCTCACTGAACCAGGGTAGAGTCTCTACTTTGGTCCGATTCCAGCTTTCAATAAAAGCCTCATCAGAGACAGTCTTACACCAGTCAGTGGCTGACTCCTTGATGCCTGCCTTTGCTGGAATCCCATCGTTGTTTTCTGCCCCGGATTTGGGCCTCTTCCTCTCTGTGGGCCCTGCTCGTCTTTCATGTGTTCCCTCTTCTCCAGGGGCCTGTTTCAGTTTTACCACCTGCTGTGTATCCGAGAACTGCCCCACAACCCTCTTTACTCTGTCCCCATCTGGAGTGCATTTGTGCCTGCATGTCTTATTATTTGGGCGGAGGCTTTGGATGCTGGCAGCCTGAGGGTCACGTGTGGAGCGAAGAAGATGGATGGTTGTGTTATTGCTATTTTCTAGTCTATTGGCTCGCCCTCGTTTGGCACTGGCTGCAAATGGCTTGTTTGTGTCCTGCAGATATCGTTCTTTTTTGTTTACTTTACTTTTTGGATGCTTTTCGGTTGATACTTTTTCCTGAAATTGTTTTCCGGAGGAAAATGATAGTTGGGGGTGGTTGACCATCAGGAGATGCTTAGCGGAGTCTTTCATTTCAAGGTTCTTCGAGGTTCTGCTGTTCTGTCCATATGAAGATACTGAAAGGTAAGGTTTCTGAGACCACGTCTCCACCAGCTCGCTGGGTTTGTTATTGCAGGGGCCCCGTAGATTCTCCCTGCTCTCCTCAGATGGGAAGGGTGGAAGGGTGTATATCATCGCCACTGTCAGACTGAAGAAAAAAAGGAAGGCCACCACAAACCGACATTTTAGTCTGAACTTCAACCAAACTCTTAGAGCCTGAAAGACACAGCAGAGAGGGTAGTGGTAAAGACAAATGGTACAATAAAGTCAGCAAGCAAATCGTAAATGTAAATCTCAAAGAGAAAAGGTTTTGTAAACTACAACAGGAAAAGCAGTTTGGATTTCAGGAAAGGTAGGGAAAATCTAAATTAGGGAATGTTTTTAGAGGGAGTTCCATTCAGAGGTGTTGATGTTGAACTCACAAACTTGAGATTCATTTCACCCTTTTCCATATGTGGATTTGATTGACATTATGCCTAGAGATATTTTCCATATGTGTCTGTTTCATAGTAGACTCCAGGTTCTATAGTGTCAGACTGGAATGTAGACTGAATTTTTCCAAGCTGTTAGTTTTACAGAGATAGGCCATGCCAGATAATTTAGGATTATAAGGATTAGTTCACTTTTGAAAAAAACTTTTGCTAATAATTTACTCACCCCCATGTCATCCAAGATGTCCATTGTCTTTCTTTCCTCAGTCGAAAAGAAATTAAGGTTTTTGATGAAAACATTCCAGGATTTTTCTCCATATAATGGACGGTCCAAGGTCCAAACGACAGTTAATAACAGTTTCAGATGCAGCTTCAAATGTCTTTAAACGACACCAGACGATGAATAAGGGTCTTATCATGCGAAACGATCGGTTATTTCAAAACTTGTTCCAAAAATGTAACTTTTCTAGGGACAAATGCTAGCGTTGCTCTATTCTGTGAGGCGCGTTTGGAACGTCACGTATTACGTAATTACGTTTAAAAGGTCACGGGCGACGTAGCCGGAAGTACAGAATCAAAATCGTCCGACATCGTTGTTTTACCTTTTAATTTTTGTAAACGGCGTTTGAGTTAGTTTGCACGTTCAACCTATGCGTTCAACTTGTAAACACTCTGACTCTGTACTTCTGGCTACGTCGCCCGTGACCTTTTGAACGTAATTACGTATTACGTGACATTACAAACGCGCATTTGTCCTTAGAAAAGTTACATTTTTGGAATAAGCTTTGAAACAACCGATCGTTTCGCATGATAAGACCCTTATTCATCGTCTGGTGTCGTTTAAAGACATTTGAAGCTGCATCTGAAACTGTTATTAACTGTCGTTTGGACCTCGGACCGTCTGGTTCCAATGTAAGTCCATTATATGGAGAAAAATCCTGGAATGTTTTCATCAAAAACCTTAATTTCTTTTCGACTGAGGAAAGAAAGACATGGACATCTTGGATGACATGGGGGTGAGTAAATTATCAGCAAAAGTTTTTTCAAAAGTGAACTAATCCTTTAAATACAGAATGTATTCATGTATAGAGAAAATATATGTTTTTTAAACTTATTTTTTTATGGAATGTTGCAGCATTTATTAGAAATGATTTGTCTGTGCACATCATTATTTTTAAAAATTATGATAATCATGCCGTCTATTGCAACTTCCATTTCATGCCGACTTTAACATCCAATAATAAACAGTATTGAAAAAATGAACAATGCCTTTGTGAATGTTATCGTTTTTGGCTTATTTTTTAGTTGCAGTCTCTAATTTTCCTGCCCAAGCCATGACCCGTTCCAAACTGGGCGAAGCCTGTCATTTAAGGTTTAGAAGAGGTACCAATTCTCCCAAACTGTACACACAACTGTAAAAAACTGAAATAATGCCTGGAAAAAAATCACAACATTTTGATAAAAAGCCTAGATTTTCTTTTGTTTACTGTGTCAAACAGTGTTAACTTAGCAACAAACAACAATAGCTAACAACAAACTATAGTAGTCAAAGTAAAGTGAAGCTCTTTTGAAAAAGTAGTTACAACGTAACTACAACGTTATGTATAGCTACAACATATACATTACAAGTAACATGTATTTAAAATGATAGTATTAAAAAAGCTACTCTGGCATGATACTAACAAATGTAGAATAGTTACTCCTCAACACTTGAAAATGAAATTTTAGAAAAATGTAATATACAAAACCATAGAAAATATGTATTTCATATAGAGGTGGGTATACCAAAGTACATGTATGTTGTTACATTTAGCCTGCTCGAGTATTTTTTTTTTAATTTTAAATGTACTTTTACTATAACTCGAGTCCATTTCTAATGGAAAAACTGTACTTTTACTTCGTTTAGAGTCCATCTTACCATCCATTATTTTTCCGATTCAGACTGGGTTTTATAAAAATAGACACTCATTTTTTAATATTAGGAGACTGTTTAAATATTGTAAGCAACCCCTCTTCTTCTGTTGTCCCAGAGGCTGTAATTACATGAGATGCAGATAAAGCATTTGACCGGGTGGAGTGGAAGTAACTTTTTTACACTTTAGAAAAATTTGGTTTCGGTCGCAAATTTATTTCTTGGGTGAGGTTACTTTATTCTGGCCCCCAAGCTTCTGTCAAGACAAATAATACTCATTCAGGATAATTTTCCCTTCACCGGTCCACTCACCAGGGATGCCCTCTGAGTCCACTTCTCTTTGCCATTGCTATTGAGCCCCTCTCTATTGCAATCTGATACTTTTATAATAGGCATAAAAAGAATGGGTACAGAACAAAAGGTGTCTTTGTATGCGGATGATCTTCTTCTCTCCATTTCAGATTTGGATATGTCGATACCTACAGCGCTGTCTTAAAGTCCTTTGGTTCAATCTCTGGTTATAAATTAAATCTAGGCAAGAGTGAGATTTTTCCACTGAACTCTGCAGCTAGGAACTACCCTTTACATAATTTTTCATTTAAAATCTCCCAACATAGATTTACCTATCCTGGAGTTTTCATCACAGATACAGACCTTTTTAAATGTAACTTTGCTAATTTGTTTCTCAAGATAGAGAAAGATTTTGAGCACTGGTCACTGCCTCCCCTGTACTTGGATGGAAGAATCAACAAGGTTAAAATGAATATCCTTCCAAAATTCCTCAAAACTTTTTTCGCCAAATCGATTCCGTAATTTTGCTGTTTTATTTGGAATAAAAAGAACCCCAGAATCCGTAAGGCATTCCTTCTGAGACCTAACATACTTGGGGAAATGGCTTTACCTAACTTTCAGTTGTTTTACTGGGCCACAAATCTTAGGGTCATACAATACTGGTTAAATCAAGATTTTTCTCATGACTTATTTGTATGGCTTGCCATGGAAGCTACCTCATATATGCCTACTTTGCTAGCAGCCTTAGAACATGCTCCCATTAAATGCTCATCTTCTCCCTACACCAAAAAATATCATTAAATCTAAATTGAGAATTTGTAGGCAATTCAGACACTTTGGCTTCCTCTATTTCTGCACCTATACCAGCAAATTTTGCTTTCTTACCATCATTAATGGATAGGACTTTCTCCCAGTGGTCAGCATTGGGTATTATTACAGTTTATTATTTTTATATGGACACATTTGCATCTTTCCAGCAATTACAGGAGAAATGTGCATTGCCCAAACACATATTTGTTTTCAGATATTTGTAGGTTTGTATTTTTGATAGGGACATACACCCTCAGTTTCCTTGCCTCCTTAGTGTCCCTCCCATTGACCCCTTCCTCAAACCTATTCATGTTATGAAGGGTATGATTTCACATTTTTATGCAGCAATCTGCTCCCTACATGAGAGTTCACTTCGCATCTATTAAATCTCAGTGGGAGGAGGACATAGGGGAAAATATTCCAGAAGAACAATGGGAAAAGTTTTTATGTTGTGTGCACATATGGGTCTGGTGCAGTGTAAAATCCTTAATTGCACCCACTGGACCAAAGTTAGACTTTGTAGAATATATTCTGAGGTAGATCCCATGTGTGATCACTGTCATCAAGCCCCTGCATCTTCTACGCATATGTTTTGGTCTTGTCCACCTCTACACAAATATCAGTCTCTGATATTTAAAACAGTATCTGAAGTTCTTGGAATTTATGTTAAACCTTTGCCTGTTATAGCTTTATTTGGGACTCTCTCTCTTTCACTTAACATGTCCAAATATAAGACTTTTGTCATTCTTCTGGCAAGATGCCGAATTTTAATTAATTGGAAATTGTCTACACCTCCTATTCATTTCTCTTTGGATTAATGATATCTTTTATTTCTTTGAATTAGAAAAAATCAGGCATACAATGAAGGGTTCTTCTGACAACTTCTACATGAATTGGGGTCCTTTCCTAAACTGTGTAGGAAATGGTTTTAAACGACTGTCTATATCGCCTCTGGCAGTAAGGAATCTTCTTACACGTGATATTAACCTGAATAATTTTTTTGGATGACCAGTTTTTTTTTTTTGGTTTATGTTGCTGTTCTTGTTTTTTTGTTTGTATTTTTGTCTTTGTTATTCTCTCATGCTGAATGCTGTTTGGACGTAATTTGCTTTATACGACAGATCCATAATTGTATATATATATATATATATATATATATATATATATATATATATATATTATTTTTTTTTCCTTTGTTTATTTATCAGGGACAATGCACAAGATACATTAGTCTTGCGAAGAGATGCTTTGTGCCAGAGTTAGCCTTAAGCTAGTTTTCATCCGCAGTCCCCAGTCAGGTGCACACAATTTAAGACATTAGAACATTGCAAAACAACTATCAATAGTAATATAGCTACATATATTAGTCTATGACAATCATATAAAAACAATCAGATACAAAATGAGAGAACATATTCAAAGGACCATCTCTACTCACAATGTATACATTAGAAGCACTGATGCTATATATATATATATATATATATATATATATATATATATATATATATATATATTATTGCTTAACTAAGAATTAATCTTATTCTGTCTCTGTTTGCTGTATGGTACTTTCTATGAACAAAAGAAAGTACAGAGATGGAATTAACTACATATACTGTATGTAAAATTCCAATGGTATCTGTAATTGTGTGATTTACTCTGTTTATATGGAAAAATCGAATAAAAGTGTGGATAAATCAGTTCGCGAATAAGTTTGAATTCAGTTCGGTCTCCTGCACGCATAGGAAGATTTAAAGGGCCCCTATTATGGATTTTTGAAAATGACCTTTCATGTAGTGTGTAACAAAGCTCTAAGTGAATGAAAATATCCTGCAAAGTTTCAAATCTGAAAGTGCACTGTATATAAATTCATTGTATTACAAAAGAAAGAGTCAACTCTGAGTCAATGAAATGAATTGTTTTTTCAAATGAGTCATAAGCTGTTTCGTCATGACGTCAAGACGAAACATTAGCATATTGCCTGCCTACCGCGCATGCAAACCCCTGGGAAAGCTTAAACCTCAAACCGGCAGCTGATTTCTCTGGATATGGACAGCATCATGTTGCGAAGACGCTGTGAAGGTACAGTTTTTTTTCACTGCCCAAGGACAAGCATGTGAAGAATCAGTGGATAAAATTAATCTTTACCATGATATCACAGCAGTATAATCCTAAACTTTTGCTGTGTTCCCTTTATTTTACTGACGACTGCTTCTCAAATCTCAATGCAGGATTTGCAAACCACTTGCTCTTGAAAGATGGTGTTCAAAAAGGGTAGTTTTGATTTTAATATTGCATACATCTCCTGCTAAATTGTTAACTCATGTTATGCAGTCTTGCTGAAATACTTCTGCTAATTATTTGTGGGGCACTATTACCTAAAACTGTGTCTATTAATGCAGATTGTCTGTCGTTCTCAGTACTTTGAGGAAAGATTTGTTTGTTACCAAATTTTTATGTTAGGGTTAGATCAGTCATTCACTCTAGAGCTTGGCTAATGTATAAATTTCATACACGCATCACAGAGAAACATCCTGGGGTGCGTTTCCCGAAAGCATCGTTAGCCACCTATGGTCACAAGTTCCGTTGTTATCAGCATAGTTCAACGATTCGGTGTTTCCCGAAACCATCGTTCCAACGAACATTCGCAAACAGCATTGCAAAGTTGTGTGGTTTGAACGACAGCTCTCGACCTGTGGTTAGAAGCATCGTTTCTATATTGGATCACATTTGGAGGTAATAAATCCTTATCTTGAGCATAATGAGCAAGCTGACATTCAGTACAACCCGTGTCTTTTATTTATAATACATACAAATGGAATTTACGTCTTTTAGTTTGTCAAGAGATTTGAAGTAAAGTGTTTGAAAAGTGCACATGTGCGAACGCGCTCCACTATGTAAGAACGAGCCAAATATTGAGTCTGGTAATAAAGCAAAACAACTGAGAACAATTAGAAGTAGTCCTCAGATGACATGTCTGTAATTTATATAAAACAAATCTAGCGTTAATTGGATCTCAAACAGTTTCATTAAAAGCAGTTAATACTCCACCACGCGTGAAACCAATGTGGTTGAACAATAATTTGCGACAGTGGGTTTCGGGAAACAGTCGTGACTAGCTAGTTGATTTTTCCAACGATCTATGGTACGACTATGGTAGTGAAGCAGTGAACTATGTCGTTGTACGGGAAACGCACCCCTGCTCGAGTTGTCCTTGCGATGCAGGTTTGGGTTGAATGAATAGTTCTTCCAATATTTCATTATCGGACTCGTGCTCGCTAGCCTAGAAATCTAGACGCACCCTAGCGGCAGCAAAAAATTATTTCGCAGCCAGTGTGGTCTAGCAACTCTCCATAGACGATTTAGCTGGAAAACCAAACTCTGATCAGGCCAATCACATCGTGTATAGAGTCAGCGGGCGGGCTTATAATGACGACAGAATTGCGACGGTTCACTGCTACTTGAAAACAAAGAATGGCTGCTGCTGGCGAACAGCTGTTTTTTGATTCGGCTTTGACCGCTACTCTAAATGATTTTAACTTAAGCTTTTCTTTGAAACCAGAACAAAGAACGGCACTTGAGTCATTTAAAAAAAGAAAGTCAAGTCAAGTCACATTTATTTATATAGCGCTTTTCACAATACAGATTGTATCAAAGCAGCTTCACAGTGATAACATGAAAGTAGTACAACACAGATCAATAATATTGTTAATATTAAATAATATATAAAGAAAGAAAGAAAAAAGATGTGTTCAGACTTTTGTATAACAAAAGTTCGTAGTTTTATGCCAATATAAGGCATAAACATGTGCATGAGACCTAACTGCCATTTCAGTTCCACATATTTGGATGCTAAACAGGAAAGAAAATTCTCAATACTGTGAGATCTCTCTTTCCTGGCTGACATTTTCATGACTTTAGCAGATTGCACATGTGAAAGACTTCCATTATGCTTCAGTTTAAAGAATGTCTTGTGTGTAATTTCACAAGGCTGAGGGAAGACACAGTTTGGACAGGTTGGGGCCTGTTTGACTGCTAACTTACACAAAAAAAGTGAATGTTTATTTTGAAGACAAGTGGATATGTAAATACACTAAACCAGAGACACAGAATATCTGCCAAAACAAACAAAACCAAACCTTCATAACCATTAACAAATCTTAGACCTCTTAAAGAGTCAAATGTGTTTGATTACCCACTGGTGAGTGAAGGGGAAGGTGACTAGACATTCAGGGTTGAAAGTACCGTAGAGCTGGTGTGAAACTTAACAGTAATAGACTCAACTTTCATCTTTCTGAACTTTCAGAGTTGTTGAATCTGTGGTTTAAGAGACGACCCTTGCAAACAAAGTGCCTTGCATTAAGCTCTCAGAGTTCCTCTTAACAACTAAGGATATTGACACCACAGTGCTAAACTGGCAAATGCAAACGGCACAAACAAGTATGGTATAGACATCACACTGTTAAACAAGACAGCAATCCAAGCACAACAAACACAGGGAGACAGACTGAGAACATGAAGAGGAATTACTCAGACAAGTACAATGTTTAGGGGAAAACATGCACACATCCCAAAGTTATTGTGTTCTCGGGTCTTACTTTCGCAGACTACGCCTTCATAAACACAGAGTATAAATGCGTCACTTGTGAAATAATGGAAAGAAAGCATAGAAGTAATAAAAACCAAATAGCATTAGCCTACTGTACATAAAAACACTCCAAATGAATTCAATAAACATGTTGTCTAACAGTCAAAATATGACATGGTAGTTACTTCTCAGTTCTCACCATGGATTATTCAAAGCAAGGTGTTTGAAGTGTTAATGTAAGGTGATATACAGTATATCGCTCTTGTTTGTTCTCGCCAGCTCTTTCTCTTATCAGCTCAGTTAATTTGGCACATCAGGGCTAATTTTACCAGGAGTGATAAAACTCTTCACAGCAAATTATACACTACCAAAAGCTTTTAACGTGGTGACGGGGGCATTGTTCAGTCAGCAATGGGATATTTAGACAGGAGAAGTGAATTTGTGGATCTATTAGAAAAGACCATGGAAGCATGTGTCCAGTGCGCCTCATTCCACTGCTTTGGCGGGAGGCGCAGGTGGCCACCCATCAGCTGCCAATGCAGAACCTCCTGGTCTACGACGACCTCAAATGGGCCATCCTGCAGCAGGTCAGCTGCAGTGGAGAACAACACCGAGGGTTGGCAAACCCCTACCTTCAGTATCTCTCTGCAACCCTGCCCCTTCTGTTTATCCCTCCACCCCTCGACCTGTTCCTATCCCTAGGTCCCGTAGCAATTTGCTGCCCCGAGCCGTGCCAGTGGACCAGTAATGGAGCCTGGAGCGGGACTGAGAGCGCCTCCAAGGGGGGGCATCCCAGCTGGTTCCAACCCTGGAATGAATAGTACTTCAAGTTTCTCTATGGACGTCAGCCTCGCAGAGTGCTCAATGTCCTACAAGAAGCTTGGGGGACAGCCCATTCTCACCCCCAAGGCGCCACCTAACTGATGCCTTGGGAAGCATTTGACCATACTTCAATATCTGATGCTTTAGGCGCCCTTTAGATGACGGTTAGATGACGCCCTAGGATCGCGTGTACCCTACCCCCACCCCAGACCTAAACCTAACCGCGTCCTCTAACTGACGCTTTCCTTTAGCGTCAGTTAGATGACGCCGTAGGATCCCGTCATGTAAGTGACGCTAAAGGGCGCCTAAAACGTCAAATATTGAAGCATGGTCAATGGTGACGCCTTGGGGTGAGAATACGTTGTGGGGGATGGATTTGGAGGATATAAAAATTACTTTCAGCATATTCTGGACCTTTGAGCAAAACTCACTGTTGCTGCTCTCCATGAAAAATTGGCTCAGGACAGATAGAGCTTGCTATAACAATTCTCCCTCTGTTTGGACCACACACCTCTGCAGTGGCTCCAACGAAATATATTTTAAAATGTAATTCATTCTTGTGATGGCAAAGCTGAATTTTCAGAAGCCATTACTCCAGTCTTCAGTGTCACTGGATCCTTCAGGAAATCATTCTAATTTGCTTATTTTAGCTTAAGAAACAATTTATTTTTTTTACATAATATTTTTGTGGAAACCGATACACTCAAAAGTGTGGGTGTTTAGAAAAGTTATCTACGTAAAGTATCTATGTAATATATATAAATACTTTTAATAAGCAAATATACATTACATTTTCTCAAAATTGACAGTGCAGAAATGTATAATGTTACAAAATATTTCTGCTCCAAATAAATGCTGTTCTTTTTGAACTTGTTATTATTCAAAAATGTTTTAATTCAGCTTTGCAAATTACACTTTAAAGTATATTTAAAGGGTTAGTTCACCCAAAAATGAAAATTCTGTCAGTATTTACTCACCCTCATGTTGTTCCAACCCCGTAAGACCTTCTTTCATCTTCGGAACACAAATTAAGATATTTAAGATATTAAGATCGCTCCTGCATACAGTCCATAGGCTTCTTGAGGGACTGGCTCTTGCTGTCCCCGAAAAGTCATTAAAGACATCGTTAAAATAGTCCAAGTGACTACAGGGGCTCAATCTGAAGTTTATCAAACGACGAGAACACTTTTGTGCGCAAAAAAACAACAAAAATAACGACTTTATTTCAACTATTCACTTCCTTCTCCATGAGCCTGTAAGTCAGTTAACGTAGTGTCATTGCGTAGAGCTACGTCACACGTAGGCTCACTATTGGCCGACGCTGGTCATGTGTGTGTGATGCGTGTGACGTACAATAACAGAAGCTTACGCTATTAAACTAGTAACCTGACTCGCGCAGAAACGAATAGTTGAAATAAAGTCGTTATTTTTGTTGTTTTTTTGAGCACAAAAGTGTTCTCGTCGTTTGATAAACTTAAGATTGAGCCTCTGTAGTCACTTGGACTATTTTAACGATGTCTTTAATGACTTTTCGAGGACAGCAAGAGCCAGTCCCTCAAGAAGCCTATGGACTGTATGCAGGAGCGATCTTAATATCTTAAATATCTTAATTTGTGTTCCGAAGATGAACGAAGGTCTTACGGGGTTGGAAAAACATGAGGGTGAGTAAATACTGACAGAATTTTCATTTTTGGGTGAACTAACCCTTTAAATAAAAAAACAGTTATTTTAGATTAATATTATTTTACTGATTTTCTATTGTGTTTACTGTATTTTTGATCAAATAAATGCAGCCTTTTAAGCTTTTGACTGGAAGTCTATAGACCCTTTTACAGTTGGTAAACATGGTGACTTTTTTTGTGGGCGGAGCTTAGGTGGAGGCAGAAAGATCCATCTGGCCGCTTCACTAACGCTAGTTAGCAAGGATATTTAGCTTGTTTTTTAACAATGACTGGAGAAAATCCGATATTATCTTAATGTGTAAGGTCACTCAGTGTCCAGGACCGCGATTGTTATTTCCAAAAGTTATTTTTAACGGACGGAACCAGATTGGCCGACCTGTAGCCGCCTACACGCTCACTCAATGCATGGATGATCTGACAGGATTAACGTACGTTACCTCGGGTGAGTGGCCTGACTTCTAACTGACACCTACCTTATAGAGAAACCGATCGTAAAGAGAAACTGAGGGCATATAAATCTTTAGATGCCTATATGGTCCTGTAGAAGACTTGTGTGTACGATCCGCAGTTCTGCCGAGTGACATTACAGTGCGATTTTAATGATGTGAATATTTTCTAGAAATAAAAGTTCCAGATACAGCATATTCATTTTTCATCAATTCTTGCACCAAACAACACAACAAGATGACATTTAATAATAGTAACAATTATTTAAGCTCCTTATTATGTAGCCGAATCTGTGCTGTTTTGCATTGACCGCCTCCAGTTTTCACTTTGTTTTGCCTCCAGCTAGCGCCGTGACGTAACTGTGACGTCGGCGCAAAAGGGGTCTATATAGCAAACAAATGATATGGTTAAAACAACCGTGAAATTATTTTATGATATCTGTGTTTTTGGGGTGTTTCTAAAGATTTTTAGAAAAAAAGCAAGCATAAATTTCCACAGATAAACCCAATTGTCATTGTGGAGTAAGCAGATTGCAGACAAACATACAAATGACGAATTAGTCGCCAAAAAACGTAAAAGAAAAACGATTTGCCATGAAAGTATGTTGGATAAACTGAAATGAACGATCAAAAGTAGGTTACTCGATTTCCTTAAAAAGACACAATACACATCTGAATGAGAGTTTGTTCTTTCTGAAATAGCAGTTTATCAAGCTATTCTTAAACGACAGGGGACAGCAAAAGAAAACTAGATGTCATACTTTTACTTTTAAGGGCTAGTCCAGGAGGAAGAAAATAGAACAAAGCCTACAAGAAAATTTAAAACAGTTTTCTGTGGAAGTTCTAGCTCCCACTCCTCTGCTCACTCGCCCTTCTCATTAAAAATAAATTGTGACCATTCCAGAAACTCTTTCCATGCAGCTCCCTGTGATTTCACTCGCTGTCCTCTCTCACTTCAGCTGCGATGTGTCTGCAGTACATCCAGCCCATTCTCATCCCAAGTCGTCATCTAACTGACGCTTTTGACCATAAGTCAGCATCCGACGCTTTAGGGCACCCTTTATTTGCTAGAAGCCAAAACGTTGGTATTAATGGATCTTAAGGGAAAAGTGTGTTTCCTTTTTTGAAAGTAAAATATCTTTTCTTATCCTAGTTTAATATCCAGAGACAACTATAATTAAGCCATTTGCTCTGTTTGCAACATTTCTCTGTTCATGAACACTCTGACCAGTCCAACATGGCAACATTTTCTCAACCAATGGCATGACTTTATGATCTGTTTGGATGACCAATGACAGAGTGTTCAGGTAGACATTTTTTATTTTTAAACAGTCATTAATTTTTGTAGATTTATTTGTTGCTTGCTTCAAGTGCCACAAAAATTAAAAACTCCACTATTAACTTGTATTAACCTTCATTTAAATAAATACAGCCAGTTCTGTCAGACTTCTATACATCTTAAAATTGGCATGAGTCAATTACATTAGGAAGTTTCTTGGCATCAAATACTATCCAGAAAGGAGGAGCTGCTGAATTTCTGATTGATTGAAAAGACTATATAGAAATGTCAGGCTACTTCACGTCATCTATCTCTGCCAAGAGCAAGACAAAGGAAACAAACAAATTGTCAGCGTCTGAGTGGCTATTTATGACAGCTGCATGAAAGATCTGAATGAACATCTCATGACAACAGAGAACAAAGACTCGCTCAATTCTATTTATATTGCCACTGTACATTTATCTGTCTTTTACATTTTTATATTGTAAATAATTGGTTAGGTAAATTGGTTAAGATGGAGATGGTGTATCTAAATTTGTTGTCATGGTGCATTTATCTACCTATTATGTCTTTTATGTTTAGGGTAGGGGTGAGATTAGGTCAAAAATATCTTTATAATAGGTTTTGTTCTCCTTTAACCCTTATGCTGCATGCATTAGGGACATTTTTGGTCTTTTGCAGTTTAATTTCTTTGACCATTTTGGCTGTTTTAATGCAAATGGTATGAAATTTGGCAAAATTGTGACTTTTTGGATACATGTAAAAAATGTGATCCCATTTTGCAAAATATGTATAACACACACTGTGTAGATCAAATAGTAACACTCAGCACCATAAAGACCAAAAATGGCCAATTGAAACCCATTAAAACGTTGTTTAAATCCGAGGCTGTCATTAATACATGAAACATGATTTTTGCACAAACATCCTTTCATTTTGAAGCAAAAGCATTATATTTGCATTATATAGTGTATTCCACCAGATGACGTCACTACATATTTATTCCCTATGGGTGGAAATGCACCTTATTTTAGGCAATAGGCAATGTTTAATAGGTGGCCATTTTTGGTCTCTAACGCGCTAAGTGGGATTTTTTGCAAAGTGGGACTGTGATAATCCAAATCTAAAGTTTTCTCTTTGCATTTAGTTTATTGAAAATAATTGAATTTTTGTGTTTTTTCCTCTTATACAAATCGATGGTTTCGCAAACAAAACTGGTAATTAAAGGTAAAATCCTGAAATTGAATACATTTTTGGTAGTTATGATGAGGACTGATGCTGGTTAAAAGATTTAACTTGGTAAAAGTGGAAAATAATAATAATATATAATATTTTAGGCAATGTTTAATATGTGGCCATTTTTGGTCCTTAATGCACTCAACGGTGTTAAAAATCTAATGCAGCACAAGGGTTAAAACAAACAACAACAAAACAGATTTCATAATGGTTACATAGAGAAACTCTGTAGCCCCTCAGACTAAACAAAAATTGTAATGTCAGCATACCAAGATCTTCCATACATGACCGGCTGTAGGAAAACTCTGTTTGATGTATGATCTTTCATGTATTGTGCGAAGGTCAGCATTTAGGAGGATCAGCTGATACAGGATATATACCATTGCATGCAGGAGGCAAATGGTTAAGGGGGAGAGAAAGGTGCGATGAGGGGAGGAAAAGAGAGAGAAAAGAGAGAGGAAGAAAAAGGGTTGAACCATCTGCTGTCTTGTCTGTCGTACCTCTGAGTGTCATCAGTAGAGTGTTTTTTTTTTATTACAGAGCAGATGCTTTTGACACCAGTGTCATCCTGAAATATATAATGTGCAGGTCTCTGTGTGTAGGATGAAAATGTGTCACTGACAGTCTGCTGCAGTCATTTATATTCACACAAAACAACAACAACAGAGAAACACACAGCCACATAAAAATATGCAAAATACAGAAACAGGCTCTTGTAATCCATCCTTTGGTAAGCTAATAAATACACAACCTAACATGTAATAAAGATGTACACAACCAAACACTAGTATCTGTGCACTAGAGGGCTACTCATATTAATTTAGATAGCACAAATAGATGTCTTGAACCGCACGTTCAACATGCATTGCATAGACAAAAACAAACACTGTCTACAGAACAAAATGTGAACAAATATTGGATGATTATCCAGCAAGCAATTTTGCATTTAAATAGCAGGTCCAAACACAGCCCAGACCTTTAGGCTAAAACAAAGCAAAATTGGGGCTGTCAGTGAACATTTTATAGAGGTCTAACCAAAGCCCAGGAATAGACTAGTCATCAATTAGATGAAAACAAATGAAATGAGTGATGAGATGAAACCAAACACCTTGAAATGAAAACAAACATGATGGAATATCATACACCAAATTCCAGTTTATTTTGGCTAGAAGTTACCCAGCTAACAGGGAACGTTCCCAGAACATTCACTAACGTTCTTTAAAAGTTGTGTAAATGTTAGGACAAAACGTAATTAAAATAATGTTTTCGGAACGTTCATATAACATTATTAACGTTCTTGTAACGTTGAGAGAAAACGTTCTTAGAACAACGTTCTTGGAACGTCTTTATCACGTTATTTGTATTTGATGAACGTTCTCATTACGTTGATAAAAAACGTTCTTAGAACAACGTTATCGGAAAGTCTTTATCAGGTTATTTGTGTTTGATAAACGTTCTCATAACGTTCCAGCAACATTATGCTAACCTTAGGATAATGTTCTAACAACATTATGCTAACGTTCCAGCAACGTTCTGCAAACATTAAGACATCGTTCCAGCAACGTTAAGCAAAATTTCCACGTTTTTAGAACATTTTAAATTAACGTTCCCACAACCAAAATGGAACGTTAGAAAAACGTTCTCAGAACCTAACTTTGTTAGCTGGGTAGTTACTCATAGTCGGACTATATAAGGTCGATAGTTAACCTAGATGGTGAAATGGGCAATAACATCTACAAAAAAAAGTCCCAAAAAAAGAAGAACAACAAGAAAAAATGAACAATCCAAAACTAAAAAAAAACAAACCCGGCTTTTCTTTACCCAAATCTATTTGGGACTCGGCTATTATTTAAAGTTTTACGGTAAAGGTTTCATTTGCAGACAAAAATGAGTCTTACTTCCATGGTAGTCATTTTTGTCTTTCATAGTTATAATCTAGTTTTATTTATTTATTTATTTTTTAATTTTAACCCTGCAATCGTTTCTCTTTAATCCGAGAGGCGTTAAGGCAGGGCAGAGCGCAGCTCCTGCATTAGCAGTGGATCAGAACTACCATCGTCCAAGTCTTTAAGGGCTTGAAATACATGTAGGAGAGTCATGGCATGCAGGGTAGCTGTCCAGCGGCTCTGTAAACCTTGGCCAGAAGAACAGACGAGAACTTAGAGGCCTTGGATGGTAGATGCGGATTACTCCTCCAGGCGGCAACGCCCTTAGGACACAACTGAATTGCTACCCTGCACTCCACCGGGGGAATCTCCACATACCTCTTGGCTGCCCCACCATCGAGGGTAGTAAGGAGGTAGGAGGAACCAGGAAGAAGCCAATCATCCAGCCTCAACCTTTCGGGACATGGTGGAGGCCTTCATTCGAGCCCAACACTTTCAGCAGCCCGGGAGTCAGCTCTGGGTCAGACTCGATTAATGCTTCTCTCCCCGAAGGGGGCAACACAGCTGGGTCTTCATCCCTGGAGGACTCTAGCTCACCCTCCGATGCCAGAATTGACATCCAGACTTAAGCCGGAGCCCCAAATGAAATGTTTGGTACCTAATGAAAAGGACCAGCAATCTCATCCAAGAGCTCCAAAGCTTGATGTGTGCTAGAGTAGTGGGGGGCCCTGGCGGGTATTGCCCCACTGTGATCCTCAGGTCACCCTGGTTAAGAAGCCCTTTTCTGATAACCAGAAGAGGAAACAGATCGGGGTGTAGGTGAGGGGACTCCACCTCGTGTGAGGTAATTGAGTCTCGACCTTATCACCGTGATGGTCATCTTCCCGCAATGGGTGCATGACTCATCGAACAACACCAAACATGCTCCAAGCCCTGACATGTGAGACAGCGACCGTGACTGCAAGACAGAGCCAGGTAATGACCACATCCATAAACACATGGGTGGAAATATATCTTTAAAAAGACGCAGTGTCACACCCATGTTTGCTCTTTTAGGGAAATAAGCTCTTTCAGTGCTAAAGTGCACAGGGGAAATGGTCGCGGCACATCGCAGGATTCAGTGCCGGCTTTGGCATGCATGCAACAAGCTCTTTAAAGCTCTATGAGAACAGAAAACATCTCTTTGAAGTCGCAACCACAGCTGCAGCGCCATCACAACAACATCGGATGCAGAACTTCTCCCGTAGAGCAGTCACGAGGTGATTGGTAGAGAACAGTACACACTTTTGCACATTGCACGCTCCCTTCCTTATATACCCACTTTACCCACATTTTTTGCCTGATCATAATTACTCCTCAATGGATCGAGTCCAGACCGAACTTCCCGACCAAAAAATATTGTGGGCGGAGTTCGGGCTGGCATCCAGGCTAGTTGTACGCCAGGTCAGGTGTATGCAGGAAATTTGGTGTACGCACTTTTGATAAATGAGTCAATATACTGTATATCTATGGTTACAACATGGATCAAATGACTGATACATACCTCATAGTTTTTAATATATATATATATATATATATATATATATTTTTTTTTTTTTAAGTTTTCAAATTTATCCTGATTAAATGTGGATGTCTTAGATGCAATAGAGTACAGAAAAACCTACAACCAATAAGTACAGCAAAGTAAGTTTGTCTTTAAAAAACATGCATATCTACTGTACCTCAGGCAAAACCAGATCGGTTTGCTGGATGAACCAAATTAATTCAGTAACAGGCTATAGATGACCTGCTTGCAGTGCCTCCAGGCATAGCTAAACACAAATAGCATCATCTTTCTTGATTATTTACATTTAGTCTTTCCCTGATACTGGCTCCAAAAGCTCAACAAAATTGTGTGCAGGTGCTATAACTCCATGGCAATTTGAAAAGCCATTATTATAATGTCAGAACTTCCTCGAACAATCAATTCTAATTCCCTTGGTGACAATCTCACTCATCATTTTTATGCGCAGCTCACTGCTCATTGGCTGCCTCTGATTAACAGGCAGACCAATAACACTGCAGACATGACTTCTAGATAATGTTATGTCTCAATTTATGGTGAAAAATAAATAGTAAACGACTGTTCAACAATAAACTGTTCTAAACTCAAGTATTTAAGTCGTACTATGTCACCCCATCATTGGTGGATGATGGTCACAGAGTAAAGAAAAACTTAAGCTTCAGAAATCTTTGCTTATATGCTTTGTATATGAAAGAAATATATAGAAAGAAATAAGCCTGGTGTTGGGTGTTCTTAACTATTGCTTGGGAATCTGGGACAGCAATACTTAAAGTTATCTGTAGAAAATACTGCTCTCTCAGGAGCGACTAAGTCAGCCAAGCAGTAACTGGCAAACAGATGGCATAGAATATTTTCAAAAATTATTCCCTTTACAAGTCATTTCAAGATGTTCAGCAATGAGTCACGTTTAGCTGATGTTAAAACACAAGTTCTGAATAAAATGCTGAACGTTTCCACCTCACCTGCAAATGACGCAGACTTGATAGTGATGTTTTGGAATGGTAATATTATTTGGGTTTTCAGAATCCATAAATCTGTGACAAATCTGGAAAAAAAAAACTAATCTAGTAGAAAAGTCATGCCAGCTATCATAAAACAACACAAACAGAACAACAAACATAAAAGCAGTAACTTCCAGAATAATTGAAGCTCTAGACAGATGTGCATTAGATTAATATTCTTTGCTTTGAAAACATCTGGCTATCCAAATGCCCATTCTCATGTAAGAAACTGATGAGACATTCGAATAGACATTTATAAATAAGACAATGTAAAATAATTTATTGTACACAAAACAAGGACCACAGATGGACAATTGCGAGTGCTTTTAGCATCCTGGTTTCAACAATCCTGAAACCTGTAATTAAACACCATCTCCATTCCAACAAAACAGTTGGAAGGTTTGCTAGAAGAAAACTCTTAACTCTTGCCAAAAAGTAAAAAAAAAGGAAATTGGCTAGTTCAAGTAAAAATAAACAAAAAATCACAGCTATATGTTATAGTTTTGGTCTAAAAAAAAAATCTCATGCAGACAACAAATTCTCTCTATGAGGTCTGATCATTTTCTGATCAGATTCAATTCTTTAAAGGTGCAATGTGTAAAAAAGTTGAGTATCTATTAACAGAAATGCAATATGACATCCATAACTATGGTGTTTTCAGTGGTGTATAAAGAACTTACTTAATAAACCGTAATGTTTTTATTACCTTAGAATGAGACATGGGCATCCCCTTCTATGAAGGTCGCCATATTGTGACGTGATGTTTCTACCGTAGCCGAACGCGAACAAACAGCACTACAGAGCGTGTTTCGTCACTAGCTTGAAAGAGAAGCAGCAGAAAGCTGGAAGCTAGCCATAAACTCCGTGAGTAGTGACTTTTCCCTTGTGAGTGGTGTAAAATATGTAGTTGGATTGTTTCATGTAACTTACAGTAGTTCTCCCTCGCTGTGTTATGGCTTTGCTATGTGGATATAAATGTGCTGGTTACATTCACGAGAGAGTTGATACTACCGCAAAACAGTATGTTACAGGAATCACTAACCCGTCGATCTTATAAGAGATCGAAGACGATTGCAAAGAGTTTTCAAAATCAGAGAAAAAAGCCTATTATGTATGTAATAAATGGTGTCTATGGGATGCAGAGGTGCACGCGCTGTTACAATCACGTCATTTTTGCCGTGCGCACCTTTGGACTCATGCGGACGCTTCGAGTATAAACAAGGCTTTATGCTTTAACCAGTTCCGCCACAGTACCAGCTCATATTAGCCAGCTACATTTTTACAACCCTGTTAGAAAAAAATATAGCTGCATGTGATTCTTCTCCCTCGCTGTATTTTGGGTTTGCTATGTGGGGAGAAATGTGCTGGTTACATTTGTGAGACAATCAGCTGATTACTATTATTATATTATTTATATTAAGACCATTGATCCTCACCTGACTATGGCTTTGTAAACTTTATCCATGATTTGGTTCATAATGGACTGTCGTACAGAAACAATGACAATGTTACACACTATTGCCTTACTCTGGCTATTCTCTGCTGTCTCAGCCGACGAGATGTTTGTCCCGTTTTAGCAACCGTAGCTTCTTCGAAAGGGAGAGGTGAGTAGTGGGCTGAGCCCTTAGTGCAAACTCGCAACCGAATCGCTAGATGTCGATAAAAATCACACACTGCACCTTTAAATTACAGATTTTTACATCAACATCTGTATGCCAGTGCCAATGCAATAAAATGCTTTGTCACATGCCTCTATACATGGCTTAGCCTATTTCCTTACTACGGGGCAGTTGAATGCTTAAATCTGATTGGTTGATGAACATTCTAAGTTGTGCATATGCAATTATTGTCAGGGAAACATAAGGCAAAAGTATAGTTCCAGGCAGGTCTTGACCGCAATACGTTCACATCACTTCACCAAATGTTTTCAGTAATTTCAAAGGTCCTTACAACCACACATACACATCTTCTTCCGCTTCATCCGGGGCCGGGTCGCGGGGGCAGCAGTCTAAGCAGAGATGCCCAGACTTCCCTCTCCCTAGACACTTCCTCTAGCTCTTCTGGGGGGACACCGAGGCGTTCCCAGGCCAGCCGGGAGACATAGTCTTTCCAGCGTGTCCTAGGTCTTCCCCGGGGCCTCCGCCCAGTGGGACGTGCCCGGAACACCTCCCCAGGGAGGCGTCCAGGAGGCATCCGGAACAGATGCCTGAGCCACCTCAGCTAACCCCTCTCGATGTGGTGGAGCAGCGGCTCTACTCTGAGCTCCTCCCGAGTGACCGAGCTTCTCACCCTATCTCTAAGGGATCGCCCAGCCACCCTGCGAAGAAAGCTCATTTCGGCCGCCTGTATCCGGGATCTTGTCCTTTCGGTCATGACCCAAAGCTCATGACCATAGGTGAGAGTAGGAACGTAGATTGACCGGTAAATCGAGAGCTTTGCCTTACGGCTCAGCTCCTTCTTCACCACAACAGACCGGTACATCGACCGCATTACTGCAGAAGCTGCACCGATCCGTCTGTCAATCTCCCGTTCCATCCTTCCCTCACTCATGAACAAAACCCCAAGATAGTTAAACTCCTCCACTTGAGGAAGGATTTCTCCACCAACCTGAAGTGAGCAAGCCACCCTTTTCCGACTGAGGACAACCCACAACGGCAAAAAAACTAAAACCCACAACGACACGGACCAAGCAAAAAATGAATAAATTAAACATAGGATACAAATGACAAATTATTTCAATGATTTTGCCACAAAATTTGATTTTATTATGCAGGGAAAGTGCATACGCTCCCACTCTCCCACTCAAATGCACACACATAGACACAAACTCGCTATGAATGTGTTTTCTGCTGCTCTGTCAATTTTATCCGTAAAAGAGTTTAGCAACCTAAACGCTACATGACATTTATAACTAATGAGGGAATGTCTGTGCTGTTCTTGAAGCAGGTGAGCTTACAGTTTTGCTAAAGACGCTGCTGGCGAAGACTGCTGAGATACACACGGACACACTTGCGCTTAAACGCTTGTGGTGTGCATTCTAATAATTCAACAGACAGTCATCAATTATTCCTTACTATTAAAGAAGGGTTTTCCCGAACTGGTGTTTGAGGGAACTGCAGGGGGTTTGCGACTGGTTGAAAAGCTAATAATTAAAATAAATAATTTTAAATACAATAACCACACTATAGTCTTTCTAGAGTTGCTTCACTGGTGAAGTTGAATGTCTCATATTTAAAGTTTGTTAGTTCCCTGTAATTTGCTTTGAGGCTGCTTTGAAACAAACTGTATTGTTAAAATCTATATAGGTATAAATAAAAGTGACTTAAAAACAATCAAAATAATTCTCAGTAAATCAAAAAATTTCAGTATTACAGGGGTGATGAACTGAGAAATCAAATTTTTCTTGAGCTTTTGACATCTAAGAGGTCATCATATTACAAGAATATCCTGTAAGTTTCAGAACTGAAAACGTCCTTGTTAGTCCAATAAAAGCTTTATTGACACCAGCCTCAGCAAACGACAAGTTTTTTCAAAGTGGGGAACTATGATGTCAAAGAGGATAAAACACCACCCCCGCAGAAGAAGATCAACGCCTACTTCAACAGCGGTTTAGCCCCGCCCACCGATTCGCGCATTGCATGCATAGGTTAATAACATAGATTCCGCAGCCTCCCTCGTGATGACAAACCGGATTGAGCTACCGATCAATACAAATTATTGTTTAAATTATTACAGTCGCTGCATATCCTCTGGATTCCAATAGGACTGCATGGATAAACTTTGTTTTTAATGACATTCCACTCCAGCTGACGAGGTAAACATTGTCTGTCTGTTCGCTTAATTTCACTGAGGATTGTTTTGTAAACAAGACTGGATTTGCAGACCGATTAAGAGTAAAGAACGGTGCTGTGCCGTCTATATTGGATCTGACAGGAATTGTGCAACACACGTCAAACATGTATGGACGAATCATTCAGGTTGCCATTTTACAACATTGGAAGTTTTCAAAACAATTTCCATCAAGTGCATCAACAGATGAGTTGAAACTCATTATAATATGCAAAACTGTTATCCACTCACAGCAGTGGGCGTTTACTTCCAAGTCTTCAGTGCGAGACGCCCAAAACCGAGCGTTTTTCAGGTAGGCTCAAAACTACGGTACAAAATAGCCTATTACTTATTCATTTGGATGTTTTTGACTGTAAAAACCAAGCGAACATCATAAGTTGCCCTCAGACAACAATATAATAAAATTTAAAAAGCCAGCTCATGACCCCTTTAAATCTCAGTGGGTTATTCAAGAAAATGTCCAAAAGGGGTTCGGCTGACTATAAAGTTTGGGAATCCCTGTATTAAAGGACTCAATGTTATAACAGCAAAGAGTGTCTAAATAGTGCCTAAAGCAGTGACCCATATCAAAGATAACCTTAAATAATTTGACCTCATAATGGCTAGATTTGGGTTCAATGATAAGCAGATACGTTTTCATCGCCATCTCTGCAAATAATAGCAATGCAAATGCATGGTAACTGCAACTAAACCCTCAAAGAACGCAGTTAACTTTGTGTCTGCTGAGTAAGGGAATTTAACAGGGTCTGCTGGGAAGGGCTGGAGCTGGGATGAATGATTCAAAGTATTCTCAATGCTGTAAAACATTAGGCACTGTTGTTGTACAACTCTTGGATGCATCTTGCAGAGTGTAAATCAGAGGTCTGATCTCATTCTCAATACACACAATGTGCTTTAGTGTCATGTCCTGCAAAGAGCACTGCAACACACTCTTTTGATCCGTTTCCACTGAATTTATATACAAAGCATGCATTCCAACTTAGGTGAGAGTTTGCATTGTGAGTTAAACAATAAAAACTCATCTCAGACAATTAATGCTTACAGGTATTTGATAATTCCCTGATGAACATGACCTGTGCGACATAAACTCTAGCAACTTTAAAACGTATAATACTGAACTGTTCTCAATTGGACACTTACCATCATAAACACTAACGTCAGCAGACTAATGCTTTGGCTGTTCACTCACAGCATCAGCGCCACATCATCTTAATTCCTGCGCTCCTCATTCAAACACACTATTATTCCAGCACGTCAAGTTCTCATCTTAACTGGACCGTACGTGTCGTGAGATGCATCCAAAGTGACTTTCCCTTGGTTTATTGTTCCATTTCCAATGCAAAGTCTCCAAAGTCTCAGAACAAAGCACGTTGCAGGAGGATGGTGGACTTGAGAAGGGAAAGCAGAGTGGAGGTTTGGAGAGGAATGTGCTGTGTAACATGAGAAGTCTTTAAAAAAAACACTGAGGAGATTTATTGTCCTGGGCTGGGCGCCTCTAGAGTTTACGTCGTATTGCTAATACACAGAGTTGTATGTGATCTTCATTGAATTTTTTATAGAAACAAAATCCTCATTCAGATCTCATTACTACACTCTAAAAAATGGTGCTAAATAGCACTAACAGTGGTTCATTGGCTTTGTAGGGGAACCACTTTGTCATATGGTGTAGAACCATAAGAGGTGCCATAGAGCATGTTAACCACCCCAGAGAACCACTGAAGAACCACTGAGGAACCAAACTGGGCTTAACAGTTTCTTTAAAATAGCACCATGACCACCGCAAAGAACCCATGAAGAAACGCTGAATGACCTTTCTTTTTAGAGTGTACTGTATGTGAAGAGTTCAGATGCAAAAACCTCTAAGTGCCATTTGAAATTTTCTTCTAGAATGATAATTTTTATCAAGCTTGCATATTTAAGTTCAGTGATTTCACTTAAATGGCAATGATAATTACCTATTAATTGTTATTTAAGTGAAATTACTGAACTTAAATATACAAGTTTGATAAAAATCATCATTAAAGAAGAACATTTCAAATGGCATTTAGAGGCTTTTGCATCTGAACTCTTCATGTTAACTGTAATTTATACTGAAGTAATTACAGCTGGAGTTAATGTTTTACAACATTTTTGTGGCATCTTTGTATTAATACATCATTGGGGAAAAAAATGAAGAAAATGATGAAATATTCTGAAACATTGTTTAAAGGAGATCCACGATTTCACATTACTAACAATAATTGTCCTTAAAATGGGGAAATGGAGGGCTTTGGAAAACTGTTTTGCTTGAATTTTACTAAGAAAATGATTTATGTCAAGTATAGTATTCATTATTTCACATTCTGTGTCATGGTCCTTAAAGATTTTGTCTAGAAATGATTTATTGGACCTTGATAATTTACTGTGGAATTATACTGTCCTCTACTGGTTGAATGGTGATTTACAGTATATGGGAAGATTGTGCTAGTTCGGGACCACATTATCACTACTGTAAAAAAATAATCCATAATTATTAATTAAATATGAAATTAAATGAAATATTAAAAAACTTAAACTATTTTTAATTAGTTGCATTTCTTATTTGCATTTGCTGTACTAAAATAACTTAAAACTAAACTTAAAATGAATACAATCTACATAGACATAAAATGTTAAACTTTAACTAAAATGACAAACAATAAAAATATTTCAAAAAAATATCATAAACTAAAATAGTATTTCAACTAAAATAACATTGGTGCAAACTGGGCTCACACTGATTTTTCAGTAACTGTAATATTTAAATCAATAATAAAAAATATTTAAGGGATGCTTTTAGCCTTTTTAACCTAATAATATCATGGTGAATTCTATCTGGTCAGATTAACTTTACTTGTACATATATGCTTTTTGAACATAAAAAAAAAAGATTATACTGTTTTATTTAACTTGCTTTATAGTGTTGAAGGCAATCTTCTGTTTATTCTTTTTATTATTATTATATATATATAAAACATTATGATTTGCAATGTGGTTGAATAATTTTGATTAACACACACACACACACACACATATACAGTATATATATATATATATATATATATATTGCAAACAGGTTTGTTGGCAAAATCTACAGACTTTCAGCTGTTTACAATGAACAAATTAAACAGTAATTAAAATACCGCAACACAACAAATGTTTCAAGTGGATTCCCCAGCACAAATGAAAATGCAACTTTTATTGATGTATGTAATCTCAAAATTATTCAACCCCTTTAGAACACCATTTTACTGTTATGACCTGCTACAATCGAGATGTGTAACCAGACCCCATCTTCTGGCAGCATTTGAGGAATCTTAACCTATTCCTCATGAGCAATGGTACGCACATTACTTTACAGCTGAAACATCAGTGCCTGTTGCCACCAAGTCTGGCTGCAGGACCTTTGCAGTCACTCGAGGGTTTTTCTAAAACTGTCTTGAAATCTGGTTGCAGGTGTTGATAGCTTCCTTATTCTGCCCCGTTCAGGTGGTGTAATAACGGTTCCTTTAATTTTGAACACACAAACTATGCTTCCAACGGTGTCTTTAGGAACATTTAGTGCCTTCGCTATATTTTTGTTTTCTGTTTCTTGTTTGTGAAGGGCGATGGTACTTTTTTTTTTTTTTTTTTTACTTTTTGGACCATTAGTGCCTTAGCCGTATTTCTAATTTGGAGTTAAATGTGAGACTCAACAAACCTAGCCAGGTCAGATATTTCATATTTTCTATAGTTCAAGCACACCTGTTCTAGTTAATGAACCCATTGATTAGTTGCATCAGGTGTGCTTGAAACAACACCTGTTTGGCAGATTTGTGTTGCTGTGAGAGATTCTATTCAGAGGGTTAAACATTTTTGAAACTGCAGAAGTTGTTAAAAGTTGCACTTTCATTTAATTTTGGAGAAACCACTTGAAACATTTGTTTATCAATTACCTTTGTATTATTTGTTCATTGCAAACAGCTGTAAGTCTGTGCATTTTGCCAATAAATCTGATTTGCAATGGGGGTTGAATCGTTTCGATTGCAACTGTATATATATTTATAAATATTACATTTTATGGTTCGTCTTCTTAATGTTTTTTTTAAAGGGGTGATGAACTGAGAAATAACAATTTCCTTGAGATTTGACATCTAGGAGAATATGCTGTAAAACATCCTTGTTAGTCCAATAAAAGCTTTTATTGACACCAGGCTCAGCAAACGACTCGTTTTTAAAAGTGGGGAACTATGATGTCAAAGAGGATAAAACACCACCCCCGCAGAAGAAGATCAACGCCTACTTCAACACGGCCGGTTAAGCCCCGCCCACCGATTCGTGCATTACACATATAGCTAAATAACATAGATGCCGCAGCCTACCTTGTGATGACAATCCGGATCGAGCTACCGAGCAATACAAAATATTGGGCAGTGCCTGGTTGTGGAAGAAGACAGTCGCTGCATAAGCTTCCTCTGGATTCCAAACCTTATTTTTAATGATGTTCCAGCTGATGAGGTAAAACATTTTTCCGTCTGTTCGCTTAATTTCACTGAAGATAGTTTTGTAAACAAGACTGGAATTGCAGACCGATTAAAAGAACAGTGCTGTGCCGTCTATATTGAATCTGACAGGAATTGTGCAACACAGAGACTCTGGGTCGAATCATGCCGGTTGCCATTTTACAACATTGGACGTTTTCAAAACAATTTCCCCCAAGTGCATCGACAGGTGAATTGAAACTCATTAAAATATGCAAAACTGTTATCCACTCACAGCAGTGGGCGTTTACTTCCAAGTCTTCAGTGCGAGATGCCAAAAAAAACAAAAAAAAAAAACGAGCGTTTTTCAGGTAGGCTTAAAACTTGGGTACAAAATAGCCTATTACTTATTAATTTTGATGTTTTTGAAAGCAAAAAACCAAGCGAACGTCATAAATTGACCTCAGACAACAATATAATAAAATTTAAAAAGCCAGCTCATGACCCCTTTAACAGACAGAACACTGGCAGAAGTATTATTAACAGACACAAATTATCCCCAACGTAGTTTCTTCATGTGTTCCTTACATAAATGTTTGTCCATTTTTAATAACATTTACATTATTACATTATAGAATGCCCAATGCCCAGACTACAAGTTAAAATACCTAATTTTCCTAGAAATATAATCATTAGTCTTCGGTGCCATAACAACCATAACATTTATTTAGATACTATGACATTTCATCCAAAGACAATCTGTGCTTGCAGAGCACATGCAGAAATACATGTGTAAGATACATAAGGCATGACGCTAGGGATAAGATAAACATTAGATACAATATACAATCAAAACATTGACATGACCATAGTAGATATCCTTTTTACTGTATATAAGCTAAAACCTTTACTTTGTCTTCGGTGTCTTTTAAATCCACAGTACAAGATCTTGCCACTGTATTCCAGGACTAGAAAGACCTACCCCTTTTTGGATATGACATTTAATACATGTTAACACATTTGGAGTTCACATCAGGCGTCTTTTTTTTTTTTTACCCTTAGCACAGCTAGACATTTAAGACCTTCATGTTCCAAAACTAAAACCCTTCTCTAGCAGGTACATCTGCATTGACACATCGACATCTCTCCTGGTTTCCAAAACCTCCTTAAGTGGGACACTGGTCCTACAGATGAGAACTCAGTACAATATAGATGGGAACTCAGCACAAATACCTCAATAACAGTAGCGCACCAGAGCAATGACGAGGTACGTGAGGGTGATAATAGTCAGAGTAGAGAACAGGAGGAGGAGTCCGGTGAAAAGCACGTTGTTTATGGGTAGCTTGATGATTTTCCCTTCGGCTGGGATCATGTTGGAAAGTGTAAGCATGTAGCCAAGGGACCAAGCTATACTGGTCTTATTTACCTGAAACACAAAGAGACAATTACAGAGGTCCTGTTCACTGCAGCATTTTGGATAGACAGAGCTGATTTCACATTACAGTCATGCATTGAGACGCATTTGCTGTGAAAAGGTTTTAAATTAATATTTCAAGTTCAGTTTAAAGTCAATCGACAACGTTTGTCAATGCAAATTATGAAGTTTATAGTGAGCCACTTAGCCTACAATTGATGTAAATAGGACCAATTTTTGGACCATTTAAAAGCAAGAATTTGAAGATTAAAATGTTTAGAAAATGTGTACATTAAGTTTTGTTGCACTTTTTTACATACATTTTTTTTTAAAATTTTACAGCCGTTTTAGGTTATGTGCAGTATATATTGTGTGGCATCTACACACACACAATATATATATATATATATATATATATATATGTGTGTAGCATATACATATTCACACAATCTCATGCTAAACATGAAAGGCAATGCACCTCTTTCTGAAAATTCTGATTTTTCCAGTTGCCCATGTTGAACTTGTAACCATCTGCAAGAATGGTATGCACATAATTTGCAGAGTAGCAGTAGGACTTCAGATGGATGTCTCTGATGGTGGTGTTTTTCTTGAGCTAAAGGAGGGGGAGGGTGGACATTAAAAGGTAGGCTTATTGATTGTACACATCAATCATAAATGTAACAAAGAACCACAGCACTCATTCCTCCCAATCTATATTTTCCTGTAAGTCAGTTGGCTGGTACTCACATTTTTCCAGTCCTTTGAGCAGAACAGCTCCATGTTCTTGTTGAATAGCTCCATACTTTTGGAACCCTCTACTTTAAGAGCCCAAGCAGTCCAGTAAAACCCTGCATAGGCCTAAGACACAAAAATAAGTGCTTTAATAGATCCAGATGAATGAAATATAGTTTAGGCTGTAACATTGTCACATTAACATGCAAGAAGCAGTGACATTTGAAGTTATTGGGGTTCCTCTGGGTGTGAAACTCCAGCAGTCTAGAATTAAAATCAACAGATTTTAATGCTAATCCAAATTAAACGCATCTGAATTAGTTAATCGAGGTCTAAAATCGCCACCCTACCCTTAAATAGGGCACTATTTAAGGGAACAGCCATTTGTAGTAGTGTCCGAAACCATAGTGGACGTTATTGAGTGCATTCATTAAATCCTATAATGCACCGCAATAATAACTGATGTACACTCAACGGCTAGAGAGAATATCCATAATGTACTGTAAGGGTCGTGCCTAATGAATTCCCATGTCTCACAGAAGATAACGCCGCAGCTGCATCATCCATCCATCCATTTTCAAAACCGCTGGTCCAATGTGGCCACAGCATAATATCATATAGATATAAAGGGCTTTTTAATTCATTATTAAATTGTTCACTTAAGGTTTATGCTATAGTTTCCATGATAGAGTTTTATAACTACTGGAGTCACTAGTTTGCAAAGTTTTAAATTATTATTTACGGCAAACACAAACTATGCAAAAGTGGCAGCCCTTCTGGTACACTCAGTGTCCGAATTCACTCGTAATCATTCACTCCTTCAAATGGACTTTATTAGTGGAGTAATTTAGGGAATGGTGAATGAGAGTATAGGGGCGATTTCAAAAACAACTCGAAACTCCCAGGGAGATAACACTGCAGGACAGTGAGCAGTGAGCCTCCAGGAGCGGAGTTTGACACATACAGTATGACATACAGGTTTGGAATGATACAAAGTTGATTAAATAATGACCGAATTTGCATTTTGGAGGAAACTGTTGCTAGTTTTATCTTAACTAAAGAAAAAATACCTACCATGAAGTCACCACTGAGGGTTGGTTGATAAACTCCATCAAAGGAGCAGTTTTCAGCTCCCTGGCAGGACGTCAGGTCAAAGATACCCCTGACCAAGTCTTTACATTGTCCAGGCTTACTCTGTCCAAAGAAAGTAATTGTTTTCTTTGGGCTATACCTCAAATGAATGTCTTTATTTGTGCATTCACTTCCAAAAATATCCTCTGCAAGCATAGAGATATTATAACCGGAAGGATAACAGGGGTGCATCACACTACTCCAGTTGGTGGATTCCTGAAAGGAAAACAATGCAAAGAGTTAGTACATGTTCCAAAATTATGAACAAGTGTTACTTCTTGGGTTAGGTTTTACAATGGAATGATATTTTTTTGCAATTAGTGATTTTTTTATTATTCGGTAATGTTATTAATCATTTGGCCATTATACACTCTAAAAATGCTGGGTTGTTTTAACCCAATTTTGGGTAAAATATGGACAAACCCAGCCATTGGGTTAAAAATGTCATTTTAAAATGTAACCCAATGGCTGGGTTTGTCCATATTTTACCCAAAACTGGGTTAAAACAACCCAGCATTTTTAGAGTGTAATAGTTACAGTAATATAACAAATGGCCAATTTTGTTAGCAAAGGCTATTTACTGCTCCACCCACCATTGTCTGGTTTAGAAATACAAAATTACATTATTGTAGTGATCATATTGTAAACATGCTCAAAAGAGTGTCTCCCTTCTCTGAAGTTTACAAGTTTCAATGTGGTTTGGGTTAGGAAGAGGGCTTTCGGTCTTAGAAACAAGCAAGGAACCAATAAGGCAGCATCCATTTATGATTACAATATAATATAATATACACTGAATATGTTGCTATTAGTGCATTCACTGGAGTGCAAATAGAATCTGCCTCTATGTGCACTAAGTATACAAATTATCAAACTCTATTTAATGGAGATAACATCTGACTATAATTTACTCTTAGTGTTAAAAGCTATTTACATTTACATTTTTATTCATTTAGCTGACTCTTTTATCCAAAGAGACTTACAATTGCTATATACTGTATGTCTCACAGTGGATTGGAACCCTAGGTCGCTCACACCAAACGCATGTGTCTCATCCACTGCACCAAAATTCTGGGAAATAGCAGAATTTTCTGATTTTTCCAATAAATGCAAATAGTTTAAAGACTTGCGGTGGGATAGGCCAAAACTTGATTCTAATG
Source organism: Pimephales promelas (assembly GCF_016745375.1). The sequence continues at coordinate 3,679,024 of NW_024121455.1, forward strand.
AGTGGTTACAGATATTTGATGCGTTTAAAACTAGTCACTTGTACTGCTAGGATAATTTTTTGTTAGATAATAGTTAAAGCATCTAAAGAAAAAAAAAATCCAGTAACCAATTACAGTAATATAAAATTTCCAGGAAGATTTGACGTACGAGAAAAAAAAAAGCTTAATTCATCCCTCTTTCAACCATACATTAAATGACTGGTGTATTGACGTGGCTTCTCTGGGGAAACGTTAAGCATAAGCTATGGGTTTAATTGCATCGCTCAGCATTAGCAATAATGGATTTTCTAAGAAAGGTTTTACACAATATTGTGATCAATGTCTTAGTAATTATCAAGAAGAAACATATTGATACTTAATCTAAAAGTACAAAATAGTCTGTATCCTAAATAAAACCCATATTTTGGTTGAAATAACATTCAGTGACATAAGCATACTATACCTTTGCAAGTTTGGCATTAACTCTTTTCTCAGCTTCATTTTTCCCGTAGCAGAGGAAACTGTGTGTGTAGATATTATATTCATAGCCATAGAGCGAAACCGTAATGATATCTTCTCCTTTGGCATCATCAGAAGTAGCAAAGGCAATTTGGGTGGAGGCTCCACCCAAGTCCAATGATCCAACTGTCTTAGCACCATGAGGATGTACCCAGGCATTCCAAAGATTTCTCTATAAAACAGACTAAAGTTTAACATTTTAAAAGTTTGATTAAGCTCTGTTGTCCGCTTCTGCTTTTGATTCAATATTCTGTCAAGATGACTGCAATGCCTTGAACTCATCCAGACTCTGTTTCATAATGAAGACAAATAACTGGGGAAAATACCACAGTATGAGGCTAAACTCAAGATCTTACATTGACAGGGTTAAAGGTCGACTGAAAGGCCTTGAAGCGCACAGCATTTTTCTATGAGGTGACGCAATTTTGAAACAGGAAGGCAGGGAGGTACATATCAAGCAGATCCTCACCTCACATTTGTCAATGCTGTTTTATAATGCCGAATCTGTTAAACCATTTCTCCTAAACTCCTCCATATCACTTTAAAATATAGCATTCTATGCAGAATGGTGAAATGGCAGACACTAACACAAAACCAGACTTCGTTTGCCCCAATGGAAAGCATATTTACATTGTCTGAATTGTTCCCTATCAGTGCACTTTGTGCCATTCGCCATATAGAAAACAGTAATAGTGTGAACAAGTGACCGATTTCAGCGACTGCTTCAACGTCTATTAAAAGTAGGGGTCAGGACACTTCATATTGTAGAGAGCATTTGATTGGACAGATGAGAAGCTGAAGTGCAGAGTGATGTCATCAAAATCATTAATCATATCGTCTGAAGTGAGAGACCAAAATAAAAAAAGGTTCAGTAAAGCAGCCCATGAACTGACCTCTAAGAAGTTCCCCATCAGGTAGTTGACAGTGATCCAACCATAAAGGCCTTCTTCCTGTCCAGAGATGATGGAAGCATTTTGGAAATTGAAAGGAAGGGCGCTAAGGTAGTTCCTCATGTCTTTCAGGATAGCGTTGGATGTGTCTTCATTTTTCATACTGTGTAAAAAAAGATTTGGCAAAGATGCAGGACACATTGTATAAGTGTCACGTTAACTCAATACAACATAATAATTTAGTATATAACTAAATTAATTAATAATAATTTAGTATTTACTTTTAGAATATAATAATTGAGTAATAAAAAAACATAGTGTTAAAAACAGCGTGTTAAAATTATGAACAAGTGCATGAAGACATTTTCTTTTGCCATCCACTTTATTTTTAATAAAGAGCAGGGAGTGGCATTTCTATATAGTGGCATTTCAATATTTCAAAAACTTTTTATTCACATTGAAAATGCAAGCTTTATTTCATTATGCATTGTCATAATTATAAACATTCTAGTGCACATAGTTTGACTGCACCATGTTGTTCTTAATTTATATCGGCTAAGGAATATGAAGTAATGAAGTGGATATTCTGTTATTTTTTACAATATTCTATTGTCTAACACTGTATGCGTCACAATTATGTTCGAGCCCTCAGTTCTGTTTGATTTATTTTCATGGACTATTAGTTTGTATTCATCAGTCCCCTGTTTCCTTGTTCAGGTTTCCCGCCACTCGTCAGTTTCCATGTCAAGTCAAGTCACCTTTATTTATATATAGTGCTTTTTACAATACTGATTGTTTCAAAGCAGCTTTATAGAGATAACAGGAAATAATGCAACAAAGTTTGTTTCCAGAAGAAAATTGTGTCATGGTCCCGTTATAAGTAAGTTCAGTGATGATTCAATTTATTAATTTTAAGTTATTATTTATTAACACAGTAGGCCTCAGTTATTCATTTAATATTAAAGTTATTATAAAACCGTGATGTCATTGTCCAGCTCACTTCAGTTCTCATTTAATGGTGTCAATGCAGGCAGATCAATAATTTTGTTGATTATTAAATTAAACCATAGACACTCAATCAACACAGCTGTATGTCATTATGTTCCTTTCCCTCATTGTTTGGGATTGTTTGTGCCATGCACACTGTGTCGTGTTGGTAGCGCTTGTTAAATCGTTAAAGCGCTCGTTGTTATTTTGAACTACTGAATCTGCCCTCATCTTCATTGGATATAGGTGTTACATAGCAAATGGTTACTGATCTTTACATATCTACTGATACATAAACATATAGTGAAGTAAAGGTAATAATGTAAGCAGAAAATATGATCAAAAAGAGGAATGGAAAATAATTCTTACTGTAGGAGCCTCATTCCTGCTGTTGCCCCAAGAAAGACTGGGGTGGAGTTATGCTGATGGGAGGGAATGGCCTTGGTTATCTCTGCCATGCAATGTTTTAAACTATTCCATGTCTTTATGTCCTGTTCCTTGTCTACACCGAAATCTGAAATTCCGGGGCCTTGAAAAGAGACATCACATTATATAAATTCTGTTATAGGCCTATATGTACTGTATGTTTCCAAGCTTGGTGGTTTTGTCTCGATTAGCCCAAAGGTTTTGAAGATATTGACAAAAAAAAAAAAAAAAATGTAAGCGCTAAATCGCAAGGCTACACAATCCGTATTTAGTAACGGTAGCCACTAGGTGGTATTCGGTATTTTACCACTAGGTGGCACTGGTTCGAAACTTCTCATTCATTGACAAGTGTATAGTGTATACCAACGCATTCTCATCCTTTAACGTCATATAGAACGCTATATGCAAAAACGGCGCTATACTACGCACATGGCACCCGTTATTGTTAATATAACACGCGCTGTGAGGGCTAAGTTTAGGTGTGGGGTAGGGTCTGCGTGTCATATTCACGCTAAAGGATTTATGACGTCTTGGGTTCGCGTGTTATATTAACGATAAAGGGTGCCATGTGCGTAGTATAGCGCCGTTTTTGCATATAGCGTTCTATATGACATTAAAGGATGAGAACAGGCTGTGTATACAGACAACAATAAATATTCACAGAAAGTTTTGACACCTAGCGCTTTGCTGAGGCATAAAAGCTAACGCGAGTAATGCACCGGATGTGCTTACAGTATATCCTCTCCTGGTCATGACGTCACCCGCCCGTTCATTCATTCCATTGGACTAGTTGACATACATGCTTCAGAGGTGATCACGCGAAGGCGTTCCCAAAGCGTCATCGACGCATTACGAGTTCCCTCGAAAGGGAACATACTAACATTATTAGTGCACCCCAGGAAATATTCTAAAATAAAGCAATGCAGTTCATGACCCCTTTAAAAATGTTTAATTTTTGTAATAGACAGAAAATCATATGGTAACAGGGTTGCACACAAAATGTGAGATATTTCGTAGTATGATTCTGGTAATAAATTAAATTATTATGATTTTTATACGGAACTTAATATGAACTCAACAAACCAAAATTATGATTTTATATATATATATATATATATATAAAATCATAATTTTGGGTGTACCGTTACACCCCTAATATATATATATATATATATATAAAATCATAATTTTGGGTGTACCGTTACACCCCTAATATATATATATTAGGGGTGTAACGGTACATGTATTCGTATTGAACCGTTTCGGTTCGAGGCTTCCGGTTCGGTACGCATACAAACCGAACGATTGCTTGGACCATTTTTCCTGCCGGCAAAATTCGTGCTGACGCGGCCAACACAACGTTGCACAACATCAAATGGCAAGCGTAATGAAAGCAGAACTGCGCTACTCGTTATGTGCTTCATGGATCATTTATCAGTTCGGACCAGCAACATCTGTGCAGCGCGAGCCGATCTCGATCAAGCAACACTGTTACCACACAGCGCTAAGAGATCCGGTAAAGAAAACATTTGAATTCGCCAATAACATCGCTGCGAGATCTAGTGAGATGCATTCACATTTCTCCGTTATTAACCGTAGATCTCTATTAGATCAAACAGCGCTGTCATGGAAACCAGGAGAAACATTGTGCCGTGAATGAACTAGTAATACTTTCGTCCACAGACCAGCAACATTCACCATGGATTTAATATAGTAACACTAACAGGAACCAGTTTGGCTGGAATGGTGAAATGCTTTCAAGTACTTCGCACATCTTTTTCCAGCACTTCAAAATTCAAATATTATATAAATAAATATATATTTAAATGTTATTTTTAATGTGATGACCAAAACCTTATTTGTTCATCCTTCAAAGATGAGCCCCATTTATAAACCTGAAAGTTTCAAGATCTAGGAAAACTCACACTTATTTAAAAATATTTTTTCTTTAAACAAATAGGACATTTCTCTGGCATTTCTTTCTTTTTGCTGTATCGAAAACGTACCGAACCGTGACTTTAAAACCGAGGTACGTACCGAACCGTGATTTTTGTGTACCGTCACACCCCTAATATATGAGAAGGCCAATACATCAGCAAAGACATTTGATTTGTTTAAACCTAGTGCTTTTCACACCAATTTGAGTTTTAGAACAATAAATAGTGGGCTTTGTTAACCCAAGTATACAGTATTCATGAAAAGTGCCAACCAGCAGTTCAGCTTTTGGCTACTATATAAAGAATAAGCCTCCATGTGTTTATGTAAACCATCCAAGGTTTTATGTCAGTTGACTTGTACCTTCAACCTGACACTTTGTTGTCTGGCTCACAACCCCAGTGTTGTTTTCTTTTTCGGCTGGCCACTCATAGAGATAAATGGTAGTCCTGGACGAGCCTGCATCCAAAACAATACCATACTGGAGAAAGAAAGAGCAACAGAAGTGAAGAAGGACATCACTGTAACCAAAGACCAAACTCTAAAGATCTTGCAAAGCAATAAAGAGCTCATTCATTTGCACTGTTCACAAAATACATTGCTGAATAGCAATTGCTAGAATCCCATGGTCTATACATCATGACTGAGTGAAGCACTCAAGAACAGACATGTCTATTTGCCCTCAGCTCCACTGAAGAAAAAAATATATAATTCTCTTCCGTTGGGAAAATTTTCAAGGACTTTATGAGTCATCAAAAGGATCATGTATCTCAATGTTAAGTCAGCATTGTATTGAATTAAATAACTCTATGAATGGTGATTATCCACTGAAAGTTGTTTTATGTTTAAGAAAATAGGTTTCCTTTCCGTGTTACAAAAACAGTATTTGTTTTCAATGAAACTGAATGAAGCATTAAAAAAAGCACAATTCATAAATGATGTATAATATTCCTTGACCAATTTTGCCTGCTATTCATCTGTAAATGAATAGTGGCCTATATCATAACATATGTGGGATGTGAGATGTTTGTTTCTCAACACATAATATTAAAAATACAAACATTACTCTTTCTTCAGAGAAATTAGTATGATTAAACAATTGGAATGAATACATGCATTACTTGAACATGCATTACTTCCCACATGTGACTGGTAAGCACCAATTATGTTTTTATGTCCCGTACATACTCTTGTATCAGGCATGCTCAAATTTAAGAATTTTACCTTGAGTCCACGGGATAAATAAGTCTTCTTATGAGTTTGCACAACTGCTATAGAAATGATGACCGCTATGCTGGCCAGCATAAACGCAGCGGCTAAAGCTACTGCCACTTTTGCCATCCTCACCTACAGACAAAAAAAAACATGAATAAATCAAACTGCAAAGCTTGATTCCCATAACTGAACACTCCGTATGCTCTTCACAACATTAACGTGTCTGAGACGTGAGCAAATATCTTTTTAACTCTGAATGTGGTCATAAAATGCATCATAATTACTCAATTAGTATTTCACTTTAAAAATAATGTTACATATCATTGGTAGTTTTTGAAGAGTGACTAGGTAACACTTGAATATTAGGGATGCATTTTATGACAACATTCAGAGTAAAAAAAAAAAAAAAAAAAAAAGACAATCTTCAAGAACTACCACTTGGACTACCACTATTTTTTTCATAGTTTTTCATAGTTTCATAGTTTGATTCAGCAATTATTTGGTCACCTAATAAGGAAGTAGCTCAGTCCTAAATTTGCTATTACTTACTGATTAGTTAATCTTGTTTCCATATTAGTTAATAGTAGCTGAAGTGTTAATGTAGTTCTACTCATTTATCTTGCGTTACTTCATACATAGTTACCTATTAATGACGGATTGTTATTCTGAAGTGTTACCTTTTTTTCCCCTCCAGAGAATCATGTTTTCAACACAAGAAGCATAGCAAGGATCACTCATTAGGTTAAAATGTGCAGTTGTAACCTTAAGGTGAGCTTTTAAATAAAAGTGCACTGTTGTAATCTTCAAGTTGATTCATATTAAATGTAACAATTGATTTTAACATTCATTTAGATGTTATGACATGAATCGCATTTTTATTTTAACTGGCAAATTAATTTTAGTGTTTTTGATAGCAAGGGGTTATGTGCTGAGCCCAATAAAGATTAAAAACATTACTTTTTAAATGATTTAACTCTCAGCATTTGCTTGAAGCAGTAAAAAAAAACATGCGAGTACAGACATATCTGCTTTTGTCATGTTGTAGCCTACATTTTTGAAAAATCTTCCACACACTTTCAAGCTCACAGACACTCTGTCAATCCTTGGCTTATCATCATGTCATCATATCAAGCACAACCAGTTTTGGACACTCCTCAACCAATGCACACATATCATAATGGAGACTTTAATATAATTATATTAACTTTAATATAGTTTTCTATAACCCATATTATGGTTTCAGTTTCTAATTTGATAAAAGAAAGTGGTTAGCAGTTTAAACTCAAAGACAGATGAGTATCTTTTTAAACAATAGCACAGAAGGTGGATAAGAATGACATCCAAAACACGCAACCATTCCATTGCTTTTTAAATTACATATATTATATATTTATAATATATTATTGTACTGTGATATTTTATATGTATTATTATTTGATTTATTAATTATTTAATTGCTATTTTTTTAGTTAAGGCAGATTGCAGAGACACAAATCAATTACATTTAATGACAAAATCAATTAATTTGAACCCACATTTGTTCCATAATCTGATAAGAAAGCAAACATCAAATACAAAATACATCCATGCTTGCTACAATCCGCACATTAATAGAGTGATAAAAAGGTTTCGCTTACCCCTCTGCGCGAGGCTGCTGTAAGGTGGTCAGACGATTGGGACTCCTTATTGATCATTCTGTCCAGATGTACAAGATTGTGAATGTGTAACTGTGTTTGGATGTATGTGAGAGCATGTGTGTATATGTTTGTGTGTGAAAAAGCGTGATGAAGAGACTGAATGGGAGGGGTTTGGCTGTCACTCCCTATAACACATCTCTTTTAAAGTTCATTACAAAACTCCACCCATTCATATGGATTTTAATAAACAAAAGACCATGCTAAAGAGACAAAATGGGAGGGGTTTGGCTGTCACTTCCAATAAGCAGGTCCTTTCTATTAAAGTTTATTGGAAACTATACCTATTCAGATGGATGTTGTTAATAATCAAAAAGGCATTGTTAACTTTTCATAAAACAATGATTAATCTTTTATTTTTTTAATTCATAAAATTACTTATATATATATATATATATTTTTTTTTATTATTTTTTTTTGAAGCACTTTAACATTTTAACATTCCCACGATGCTGTACAGATACAATTTTGATTCCTTTCTGGATGTGTGCTGCTACAAATATTCTTAAGAATATAGCAATTCCCATTGTAAAGAAAACAAATATCAAAATCAAAAAATATTAAATTCTATAATGCTAGAGTACAGAATAATGACTAGATTTGTGGGAAATACAGTCAACGTAAAGATAGTTTGCAAGAGTAGCTACTGGAATTTGAGCAGTAAAATACTTTCATAATTATCTTGCCCACTGCACATTATGGTGTTTTTAAAAGCTTGTAATATTATTTGAAAATCCCCCTTTTAATGGGTTATTTTGTTTGCTTGGTCAGCTGGATATGTTTATGCCTGGTCCTAATGGGGCACTTTACAGCAAGCTGAGAATGAACGAAAGAGCTCTGTGGTGATCAGCGCTCACGTAGATCCCTTTATTGGAAAGTTCGGACCGCATGAGAGACATTCTGACACTGACATTACATTAACTGTCTGCTAGAACAGGATCCATTTTCAAAACAGAACCATACTTTGCTGTGTGGTTTAGGTTGAGGAAGGGGGGGGGGGATCAGCAAAAGATTAACAGTTCAACCAGAAAGACTCGGCAGATAAAATGATGTAACAAAGCATCCACTTATTGGCAGCCCAGCAGGCAATTATTTGCAAAGTTCTTTGGCGTAGGCCCCATCCTTGGATCATAATCCGAGGGTAGCGGATCAGCATTTCCTGCCTGAAGACGAAGGCAGGGGTGCAGCCGTCTCCCCAGGGAAGTATAGATGGGACCATCCTGGTGGTGGTGGGGAGGGTGGAGGTTGATGTCGCGTCGACATCTGCGAACTCAAACATGTGTAAGTACCGATCTTTTATACGACAAGAATAAGAACGTGATTGGATAACCGGAAGGTAACAAGTGACGCGGTAATTAAGTCTTCCTGGCAGAACTTATGCTAAAACTTTCAATTCTGAAGGCAATTAAGCCAACAAATCCTACTTATTGATGTTGCATTTTGGATGCTTGTTCCCAATCAGAGAAGATGGTGTGCTGGGTTCCACAAAGTCTTCCTCGTTCACCGACTTTACTTAAGGTACTTTTTGTCACAATTCTGCAAGAGATAGGACCCAGATGCAAATGAACAGACAGTGGGTTTTTATTAACAAGACAGAAAACTTGAGACAGCAGGGAGAGTGAAGCGTGAACCACAGTTAAAACAGTAGGGCGCAGGGCAGACAACACGACTGAGACTGTCAGTAAGATGACGATGAAGTAAGTGCAATAGAGGCAACTCCAAAGAAAAGACCAGGCAGGAAAACAAGGAACTTGTAGCTTGATGTAGATCTCTTGCCGCCAGGTTCTTGCTCACAGAACCAGAGGCTTGCCAGGCAGCTGCCAGCAGTCCCACCAAAAAATAAGGTGGGAGACAAGGAGCACATGCCAAACATCAAAAAATACAGAGCCATGTGCTCAAACACAAGACAAACATAGAAATATGAAACAGACAACACAGACAAGGCTGCCAGGGCAGAATCCTGACACGTTTACACAACGACTATGTGTTAAAAACAGAAAAGCAGAGCATTTCATTGATTCTGCACTGCAGTCATCTTCTAGTGTTCTACAAACCCAGAAGAAGCACTCCAGAGTGTGTGGTTAAGATGGACTCGGTCAACATGACACCCTGTCCCATGAATGTACTTGCTCATTCAATGCTGAATTGCCTGAATTCATTCAGGCAGGACGGCGGTTTCACTGAAACTGTTTCAGAGGCTCCTGGCATATGGCATCTGCTGCCACAGTCACAGTGCTTGGGCTGTTTCATGTGACCACTTCATCACTGGCTACACAGCCGAGTCCCGAGATGGGCATGGCACATCGGCACAGACCGGGTTGCAATCACACCAACCTGTCTCCAAACCTTCAACCCATGGTCAGACCTTGCTTTTCCACAGGCAAGGACTCCCCTACAAGTGTCCAGGCAGGTTGTTGCCTCAACAGATGGCCCCACCACCGGCTAGGGTGCCATGTGCAACGGATGTGCAGCCTCGGGCTGCTGGACAGGACCTTGACTGAGATGGCACATCAATTGCCACGAATTGCTGCCAGTACGGCTTACCCTGTGTTCCTTCAGATTGCTGCTACAGGACAAACACGCTCCTGTCACATGTTGCAACTCGCCCACCATTTCCTCTTCTGGAGATAGAAGCATCTGAGGACGCTTCGTGCCATTCACATTCCGGGCAAGCTCAATCGTCAAGCCGACAAACTCTCATGACCCTCAGCATGGATGCACTGGCACAGAGCTGACCCCGGGGCCTATGCAAGTATGCATTTACCCCAGTGAGCCTACTGTCAGGGAAGACAGTTGAAAAGCAGGTCTTTTAGTTGCACTGTACTGGCCCAACGAACCTGATTCCAAGGACTAATGCTCCTTACGACAGCCCCTCAAAGGCAGATTCCTCTGAGTAAGGAGCTCTTTCTTAGAAACTGGGAACCATGTCGCACTTGCTACTGGAACCCTGGAACCTCCGAGTGTGGTCTCTGGATAAGACTTTAGAGATCTATCCCAACAAGTGGTAGACACTATCAATTAAGCAAGAGCGTGCAAGGCGTGCTTAGGCTACGAAGTGGGACCTGTTCGTTGAGTGGTGTTCTTCTCGGTGAGAAGACCCCTGCAAATGCCAGATCAGAACTGTGCTTTCCTTCCTGCAAGAAGGGTTGGGCTGTCTCCCTCCACAATGCAGTAGAAGGTAAGTCTGAGGGCAAACACAATCTGATCACCAAGTTACTGAGAAGAAGACTGAGTCTTATACAGCATAGAATATACTAAGAATAATACTTATACTAAGACTGAGTCTTATACAGCATAGAATAACATTATAACTTTTAAAGAGCCCCTATCATAGCATTTGAAAGCATTTGAAGCATTTCCTATTTTTGTTTTGGGAGTTCCCAAAAACAGTTTAACATGCATGCAAGGATAAAAAACACTTTATTTGTCTTATAATATGCATTTATTATTACCCGATTTGCTCAACGACTCCCAAATTATTCGTTCAACGATTCATTTTCCTAAATACCTCCTTTGAGTGACGCGAATCTGCGGCGATTGGTCAAAGGACCCAGTCAGTTGTTATTGGTAAACCGTAGGCAGAGACTGTCGGCAACGGAACAGCAACGGCAACGGAACGAAACGGAACGGCTTTTTAGGGACAGTGCTTATTATATAGAGTGAACACATATTTGGCTAAGTCGTTTAGGAGGTAATTGCCATTTTTCAATGAATGTCTGGTGAATATCAAAAACAAAACTAACTTTACCTTGCTTAGAAGCTGCGCGGAGGGTACACAACACACACAACACAATATAACTACTGTATATTGTGCATGCTACAGAAAACATAACAGCAAACATTATTAATAATACCCTCCTTCGGGAACAACCGGCTTGCGAATCCACATTTGAATTCTTTTATGTTTTTGAATGATTCGTCATTAAAATGATGAAAACACAAGGTTCGGGCTATGTAGTGTTGTGGTATCGTTGCAAATATGAACTCTAACCACTGATTCTTCACATGCTCGTCCCTGGGCAACGAAAACAAGTGGCTGAACTGTCTTTGTAATGTAGAACACAGCGTCTTCTCGACATGACGCTATTCAACTGAAGTTTTTGAATGTGTTCTTGACTTCAAGTTTACACTTCCATCTGCGCGCGCAGTAGCCTGGCATGCCAGACCTACATCAAGATGTTAGGTCTGGAAACTCTTCATTGACAGGGCTCAATCCGAGGGGCGGGATAAACGGTTGTCTTTCAAATTTTCTCTGCAAGCAATTGGATAGCGCTACAGCCAATCAGAGCAACGAAGAAGGTGACTTACTCAGTGGAGCAAGTTGATATATCAAACTTTTACTGTATCCAGTCCAGCTGTCAACATTGAACATTGAAAATAAGGGAGATTTCCCGGAATCCATCCCCAAAATAAGGGATTTTTTTTTTACACGACCCACAAACTTTAAAAATAAAACACTAATCATTAAAAGTCTAAAGAGTTAATAACTAGCCTACATATGTGTGAGAGAGGAAGAGACAGTATGTGTGTGTTTGTGTGTGTATGAGAGAGAAAGAGACAGTGTGTCATTAAAAAAATAATATCATAGAGAATGTTTAAATACTAATATCAGCTTACGAGGGAAACGGAGCCGGAGTAGTGGTGCTTTGGAGTGGTGGAGATGATTCGGGAGAGGTCCGTGCACCGATCAGAGCGCACGCTGGCACGGAGTAAAGCCTTTATCTTCTACGACACAGCACGAGCGTGGCAAATATGACAAGTTGATCGTTTCGCCACAGCTTTTTTGTAACAGCGCGCGCGGCGCCAGCCGCATCCGAGGATGAACGACTTAAAACCGAATATGTCCGAGCTGGCTCTGACCGTCGCAACTCTGTCGTCATTTTGTTAATCCCGCCCGCCGACTCTATACACGATGTGATTGGCCCTACCAGAGTTGGGGTTTTCCAGCTAAAACGTCTATGGAGAGTTGCTAGACCACACTTTGCTGCAAAATAATTTTTGCTGCCGCTAGGGTGCGTCTAGATTTCTAGGCTACCAATGAGCGGCCAATGAGCTGATGTTTTGTGTCTATATCACGACGAAACAGCTAATGACTCGTTTCAAAAACAATTCATTTCATAGACTCAGAGTCGACTCTCACTTTTGAAAGACAATAACTTTATATACGGTGCACTTTCAGATATAAATCTTTGCAGGATGTTTTCATTCCCTTAGAGGTACATTCCACACTACATGAACAGTCATTTTCAAAAATCCATGATAGGTGCTCTTTAACACACTTAAAAGCAGTTTAGTATGATAATGTAGACAATGTAAAACAGCGCTTACCTCACAATTTTAATTTGTTAGATAAACTGACCAGTTTGAGTATTAATTCAGCACTTGTGGGTAGTTTATATCTGTGGGACTCACATGTGGTGCTGATATTGATCTCTCATTAGCAATTGCGACCTGCTTCATACCACAGTCAATTTAAAAAACATCAATGTATTCTCTCATTCATACTGTAAACATTATTAGCTCCATTATTATGATAACAAGTTCCATGATTCTGCTTATTCACTGCGGCATCAATCTATGCCTTTGTTATTGTAAGAGCGACCCCTAGCGTCAAAATAAAATTACATGTAGCTTTAAAGTTAAATGATGTCAGTGAAAGCAAAATACACCTTGCCAGCATGTTGATTCTGGAAGATGGCTGAAAAACAAAAAACAAAAAAAAACATTGAATGATTTGTTCAGACACCATTAATTAGAACTGTGAAAATATTGTAATTGATTGCCTTAATATAAGTGTCACAATTTGAGTTTGTTATGTTTTGAGTTTGCTTTTGATCTGTGTCCTGTTCTGTGATTGTCTGTCTCAATGTCCATACTATCCATCCTAAACAGTGTGTGAGATCAAAATAAGTGTGTCCCAAAGCATAGTATGTTGAAAAGAGTATGCCAAAAGTCCCTAGATGTTCCCTTTTTGTTCCTGTGAAATGGGATCAAGCTAGGGAGCCAATTGTCTTCAAGTATCCAAGAACAAGTCAACTCCCCACACGTCAGATTTGACGGTCAGAGCTTACAAATCTTGCAGGCAAGCCGCTTCCTCTTTGCATGCCCTGGCATTGTTGCAGGTCTACCAGGGCAAGACTCTCATGGACATACACAAGGGTGGTCTAGATCGTGTGCTCATGAGTTACCTCATCCTCCGGGGCACGAGTGTCGCAGAATGCGCGGTCGGTCTAGCGATGTCCACTTTAGTGGTCCAGGAGCACCATCGTTGGCTTTTTGAGATGGCGGATGCGGACAAGGTTCTGTTCCTGGACTACCCAATTTCCCAGGTTGGGCTCTGGGGGAGCCCCGGGTAAAACGGCTGGCCCACCCATTACAGATGGAGTAGCATGCTCTACAGGTGACTAACACGGCTGTGGTGGAAGGGAGGAGTGAGAAGCCCACAGGGAATGGTCACAGCACGCCCTCAAAATGTATGTTACCTCTATTGCTGCACATCACGATGCAGTGGATGGAAAGCCCCTGGGAAGGCACAATCTGATTGTCAGGTTCCTGCGGGGAGCAAGGAGATTAAGTCCATCCAGCCCTGGCTTTTCTCTGTCCCGCCCGCGCTCTGTGCCTGTTCGTCGACAGAACGCAAAGCCTCAGGACCTCAGATCAGCTCTTCATCTGAGGCCAGCAGAAGGGAAAGGCTTTCTCCAATCATAGGTTGGTCCACTGGATAGTGGATGCCATCATCTTGCTGTATGAATCCCAAGGTGAACCCTGTCCATCCAGATTGCGAGCTCACTCCACAAGGAGTGTAGCCGCTTCCTGGGCGTTGGCGCAGGGTACATCACTGACAGATGTCTGTAGAGCTGTGGGCTGGGTGACACCTAATATGTTCACTATATTCTATAGCCGACTTGTCGAGCATGTTGCTTCCTGTGTGTTCTTCTGAAGCCAGTTAACACCGTGAGCCCGATTCAAAGTGTTGACTTGCTGCACCATTCCCCCCCATGGACTAGATACATGCGCTTTTTCTGCTCCAGTTGAGTTCCGCTTGTCCTAACCCTTTTGAGTTCCTCCACACCCCCTCTGCATTCAACATGACGGAGCTTCCACTAGTGAGCAGTGTGAAACCTGTATTAGGCTGGGTCCATATGTCGCGATCCCTACAGTGATCCCATACAGTATGTGTATTCTTCCACAGTTTGTCTCCCTGCGGCGAGTCCGTGTCTTTCCCTTGTCAGAGTCCTTCTGCTGTCACTGTGTTGTCTCTGTTGTACTGCTTGTACTATGTGTTGTCTGCCCAGTTCATATGTGTATTCTCCACATGTTACCCTACCATGATATCCTCTTTCGCTAAAAATCTCGGGAGAATCAGGAGGCTTTTGTCTAGGCACTGGAAAGTGGCAGCTTTAGTGGTGTTTTCAATGGTTGATCCCATTTCAGTCGACGTAGACTATGTACTTGACTGAAAGGGAACGTCCTGGTTGAGTATGCAACCCACCGTTCCCTGAAGGAGGGAACGGAGGACATAGTCCCCTAGCCACTACCGCTGGACCACCACTGACTCAGAGTTACTCTCGGCTCCTCAATGAAAAGCAAATGGTGCGTGCATCTACTTACATATTTATACCCGCACCGTGGGCAGAATGTGAGATGCATATCTTGCACACTAATGTGCATTGGCTCATTCTAAGATTCTTGGAGACTATTGGCTCCCTAGTGTGATAACGGCTATACACTACAATGGCTCCACACTATAACGGCTAATATTGCCCACAACCCATTGCTCTTTGGAGGAGGAACTAAAAACATGAGTAAGTGTTTACAAAACATTAAGAGTATAGCATCAGTTCTGACAGGTCACGTTAGTCAAGCTTGCATAAGCTGACTCTCAGCTGGTACATGTCTAGCTATAGGAATATGACACCAATCACTACAGTATAAGCTCCTTCAGCATTATCAGCAGCTATCGCTTTTCTCTGGAGCTAATTGACCTCCTCCATCCCTAGCTCCTCTAGTATGAGTCAGTATGGTATTCTGATTCAGAATAAATTCTTTGAATCAGAATAAATTCTCAAATTATGTTGTACTTTAAAATCCTGAATTAATGATATATGCAATATATTCATTTTGGTTCTGTTTACCCTAAGGTATTACTGCTCTCCCTGTTCATCTCCATGCTAGGCTGAATTTTTCGTTATTTTTTTCCATAATTTAGAAATAAAAGGCATTTTTCCTAGACCGATTTTCCTTCTGATTTGAACTGTTTGTTTGAAGGGGCATGTCTGCTCTGAGAATTCAGTGTAAATGCCCACTACTGTGATTGGCAGCTTTGCATTTGAAATAGCTAGCATTTCATGTGGAACTCTCTCGTGCTAAAAACTTTTAGCACGGTTTTACTATTGGGACATATATTATGTCCCAATGTTAACTACTCGTGAAAACTGATAAGTGTGGCATTACAATTAGATATATGGCATTATATTTAAATCATGGCATGAAAGGTTGCAGTGATGAACAGCCGATCACAGACATCTATGCAGCAATTTCATCATTGCAACCCGATTTGTGCACACAAATGAATGCTTTCATCATAACTAACTGTGCAAACACAACTGGGGTGTTGCCTCTTGTCGTGCGCGGTTAGAAGCTCAACATCTGTCTCACATGCATGCTCGCTCTATATCAGATTACAGGATAATTTAACTAATTTGCGGTAAAACTAGGCGAAGGCGAGTGCCTCAACAGATAGACCTATAGATAAACTCCTCAGTTTCAGGCTTGACATATCAGCATGAGAAATCACTATGTGGTGAGAGCGTAAGAATTCGCTCAATGCGTGAGAGTTGGCAGCCCTGTCTGACTGTAGCTACATGAATCATTACATCAGAAATCACTGGTCACAGATCAGGCATTAATGACCAGGGTTACTTACATGTTGTGGCATTACATTAATGTTATTTTTAGTCCAGTGAGTGACCCTGTGCTCTTGTCCCTTTTCTTCTGCAGAGGCGGTGTTTCACTACTTTATTACATCATAAAGAGGCACATTCCAGGACGAGTCATTCGCTGGGCCTGGTAAGAATAAAAGCTGATTTTGGACTAACAAGGAAGTTTTCAGTTCTGAAACTTTCAGGATATTATTATAATATGGTGACCTCTTATATGTTAAAACCTCAAGGAAAATTTGATTTCTTTAAGGTTATCCATGTATCTGCAATATACTTTTTATAAAGATAGTCCGTTTGGCTATTAACTTTTAAATGTATCATTATGCATTAGGAGAGTCCCCGCATGAAAGACCTATGACTGGAAGATCAACGTGCTACTCCATTTATCGGTTGGACTGTGACAAGATGATTGACAGGCCAGTTTACTGTGACAGGATGCGGCAGAGAGCTACCGTTAAAGACAAAAATGTATGACTTGATATTATGTCTCAAAGCTTGTCTTCTGTTTTGCTACACACTCAAAAGTATCTACTTTTTCCTCACAAAAAGTGTACAAACTTTTAGGGCATACCTGCGACCTGAGACACAGCATGTGTCTCTAGGTTACTTATTTTATCCCTTTAATCTGTTGTCTTGTTAATTACTCCTTGTCTTGTCAGCTGTGTCTGGTTTTTGTGATCTGTTCTGTGTATTTAAGCCCTGTGTTTCAGAATTTTCCATGTCTGTCAATGTTGTGTTTTAGGTTGTTCTGTTCCTGTTTATGTTTATACTATACTATTAGAACCTGTACTATAGTATATACTATTAGAACCTGAATCCTCTCTGCTTCAACCTTTTTTGATATAATAAGTAGGTTGTGCTCATAAAAATGTTGGTAACTTCCAGCAAATTAATCAGAAAATGTCTTTAAGCTCACTATAATTATATCATAATTTACACTGTGCTAATTGTTTGCTGCGTAATTCATTTCATTCATTGGGATCATCTGTCCTCCACTGCAGTTCTTAGGCCCTGTTTACATGAGAACGCTCGCGGGTGAAAACGTAAAAAATATTTTATCGGATGTGCCTTTCGTTTACACGGCGACCAATCAGAATCCTCAGAATCAACAAGAGAGAACCTAAAACGCCTTTTCTCCCAGTTCACACGACAATACATAACCGGCGTTTTCAGAAATCTCCACTTTGGCCGGAGTTTTTAGAAATTGTTTTAATTCGATGAGCAAAACAATGCCAGATCAATGCCCAGATAGCAAACTGACATTGAATCAACGTGGAAATATGACATCGAAACAACGTTGATCTAACATTGTTTTGCTCATCGAATTATCGTTGAACCAACGTCAGACGCGTCATTCTTTCAAAACTAATGGAAAATCAACTTGAAATCAACACGTTGTTTCAACGTTATGAAAGCAAACCAATTTTAGATTTTCATTAGCTTTGAAGAATGCCGCGTCTGACGTTGGTTCAACGTTAATTCAATGAGCAAAATCAACGTTGTTTCAATGTCATGAGAGACGTTGTTTCCACGTTGATTCAATGTCAGTTTGCTATCTGGGTGTTGTTTCGATGTCATGTTTCCACGTTGATTCAATGTCAGTTTGCTATCTGGGGAGGTTCTGTTTGACTCTTCATCGCGGCTTACTCGGTCTGATTCTGCCTCAAACTGATACTGCAGTTCGACCCAATTATTTACATCTGGACTGGAGCTCATGATATGCACGTTTCGCCTGTAAAGGTAATGGGTGTTAACCTTCCGGACAACGTGAGCAACAGTTTAGCCAATCACAACACACCGGGTCAAACTAACCAATCTGAGCCCACTGCCTGTTTCTGAGGGAGTGGTTTCATAGACTCAGGAAGTCAACCGCTCGTTCGAGGACAGAGGAGAGTTTACAATAAAGGTGAAGTTTATGAAAAATAAGACTTTTAAAGGTCCCCTGACATGAAATAATTTTCTGAGGTTTTTTAACATTAATATGAGTTCCCCTAGCCTGAATTTGGTCCCCTCGTGTCTAGAATTTTCAATCGGTGTAAACCGAGCTTTGGCTATTTTTCTCTTCTCTGCATCCGTCTGCATCTCAGACGCGCTGATCTTGAATCTCCCCTATATAACGTCATATGGGGGAAAGGTTACTCCCCTTTTTCTGCTTTGCCCGCCCAGAGAATTTGGCCCGACCATGAGAAAACGAGCTAGGAACAGGAAGTACAAACACACAGGTGCGATTTTATTTTTTCCTAGAGAAATAGCTTTGAGATTTGAGTTTTTCCTTAAGAGATATCATGGCTTGCAAATGAGCGAAGCATGGCAGTTGCTCAGTGTTCGGAAGTTGCTCAACTAAAAAGTATTTTTTAGTTCCTTCATCTGAGCCTCTAAAGAAACAATGGGTTAATTTTATTTTCTCTGGAAATGCGCCGACTCAACTCCCAAAGTTTTGTATGGTCCAAACAGGCGGGAGACAGGTAAGTTAATCTTTCTCTCAAAATCGTTCGATACTGTTTCGATAAAATCGTTCGATACTTACATACTGTAAGTAAGTCAAGCCAGTGACTAAAATATCAACTTAACATCATTTCTTTAAGTAGGATGAAAATAATATTATTTAAAGAAAGTGTTTAGCAGGATTGATATTGAAAACGGTAAGCACGCGCTGCTTTGTTTACATTATGTGTATCTGCGTGAATGTGAATATAGACTAATATGTCTGCAGAAATAGACAGTTGGCTCATTAAACGCAAGCGCAGAACGCACATTCTAGCTGACAGTCGGCTGGAGTTCTCTCGGTGAGTTCAAGTGCAGCTTTTTACCTCAACGAGAGCGGACGAGTTTCGGGCTTTAGAGAGAACAGAAACTGCGTTACACTGCACAACGAAGCTCTTACTGTATGTACATCATCGTGTCTGCATTGGTGAAAGCAGAGAGTGCAGAAACTGCGTTGGAATCTTGCGATCGACAGACTGTCATCTGCTGCTCAATGCTCATCATAGCAATATTTTATGTGATGAGAATCTAAATACTTCAAAAACTTCTCACGATTCAGTAATCTCAATATCTGTAATAGTGAAAACGTATAATAGCTGTAGTATAAGTATTCGAGAGAGTTTCACATGTAATTATGTAGCTATTTCATATGCAAGCCTGCCAGCCAATCACAGCAGAGACCGGTTACACACAGCTGACACGCCCCTTCAAACAGAGTGTTCAAATCAGAGGCTAAAATCAGGCTGGGAAAAATGCATTTTATTTCTAAATTATGACTATTTTTGATATAAAAAACATACTAACATTATAAGGGCAACCCAGGAAACATAAAATAATAAAATAACACCATGTCAGGCGACCTTTAAAAAAAAGAAAAACCATGAATACATGTTATATTGCACCCCATAAACACAATCATGCAAAGAAAAAAAAAAACAGCCAACCCCCCCTTTAATAAAAAGTGATAACGCAATGCCACTTTTGCGTTTTCTCTTCAAAATCGTTTCCGTGTAAACATACCCAGACAGCAAACTGACATTGAATCAACGTGGAAACGACGTCTCTCATGACATTGAAACAACGTTGATTTTTCTCATCGAATTAACGTTGAACCAACGTCAGACGAGGCATTCTTCAAAGCTAAATGAAAATCGAAAATTGGTTTGCTTTCATAACGTTGAAACAACACGTTGATTTCAAGTTGATTTTCCGTTAGTTTTGAAAGAATGACGCGTCTGACGTTGGTTCAACGTTAATTCGATGAGCAAAACAATGTTAGATCAACGTTGTTTCGATGTCATATTTCCACGTTGATTCAATGTCAGTTTGCTATCTGGGTAACCTAAGAAAATATGGTCATCCTCGCCACCCTGACGCCTCACACATCTAGCCAGAGGTGCTACAGCCTGAGAATTAAGCATACCTTAACACTGACTGGAGATGAAGACAGCTAAACTGAGTTAGATTGTTCTCTCCGTCATAGGGTGTGCTGAATACATGTATTTTTAGCTGCTGGAAGTGCGATTTGACACTCCATTAGCCAGAAGAAGCCGGAAAGTCAGTTCTTTGCAATTAGATTAGGATAGAGAAGGGAGGGAAAACAGGCATATTAAAGCCTTTCTCACTATGCTATAACATTGTTTGCAGTTCTTGGGTTCACTGCCACGTACACAGGCCTTGCATCTATAAATACCCGTGCTTGTCAATGGTGTTTAATATCAATAATGTGATCTACCGCGTTGACAGCATGATTTACTGAAGATTATTGTTGCTGCTATGAAGTAATGAAATTAAGATCCACTTCATCCCTTTTCCAATTGTTTTTATTTTATTTTATTTTATTTTATTTAGTTTTAATATTGTGTTTAAACAATGTTTCTTGATTTGGTGGGTACGTATTTTAAATGTACTTTACAGTGTTAAAAAAAACCTCTCAGTTACAGAAAGGATAACACTGTAAAGTGCATTTTGTCAGGTTTGTGCAGACGAGGACACTTCAATGTAGCTAATTTATTTACAAACTAAGCTTCCAGGAAGGGAGAAAAAAACCCTCCAGGAATTCAGTACAAGGATGACCACCAACAAACACTGTGGAAAAACACAGGGCTGAGGCTAACAGAATAATAGGCTTTATGCCGAGCGTCACGTGAAAACCGGAAAACGTCTCAGGTTACGTCTGTAACCATAGTTCCCTGAGAAGGGAACGAGACGATGCGTCACTGTTACGCTTTTGGGAACGCCTCCAGCGTGACTGCGTCTGAAGCATCTATGTCAACTAGTCCAATAGGAAACATGACCGTCATGGGCGGATGACGTCATGACCAGGAAATGATAAAAGAGCACCCGGTGCAAACCGGCATTAGCTTCAGAAATTGCCGAAGCAAGCCGATACAGGGATGCAGGAAGTATGGCAGGGTGACGCATCGTCTCGTTCCCTTCTCAGGGAACTATGGTTACAGACGTAACCTGAGACGTTCCCTATCGAGGGAACTCGCGATGCGTCACTGTTACGCTTTTGGGAACGAGAATACCCAAATCGCCAGACTTTCAAATGCCTGAGTGTCAGCCTGTTGTCACACCACCCTAAGCATTATTAAGCACATGTGAACCTGGGGCAGCCTCCAGGTCCAGGCTATAAAACCTGACAAATGTGAGAGGAGAGGACCAACCCGCCGCATCACAAACATCTTGAAGAGAGACTCCAGATAAGAGAGCTTTAGAAGCCGCCATACTCCTAGTAGAATGAGCCCTGACCGCCAAAGGGCAAGGCAGGCCAGAAGACTCATAAGCCAGAGAAATAGCCTCAACTATCCACTTGCTAACTGTCTGCTTTGAAGCAGGAAGACCCCTCTTGGGAGATCCAAAGCAGACAAATAACTGATCAGATCTCCTAAAAGCAGAAGTCCGATGCACATAATTGTCCAGTGCTCTCACTGGGCATAAAAGGTTCAATCTTTCCTGGTCCGGAGAAGAAAACGGTGGAGGACAAAAAGCCTGTAGCACAATAGGCCTCGGAATCATGGTGGGCACCTTAGGCACATAGCCTTGTTTAGGGTATAAGAATGCCTTGACCATCCCTGGTGCAAATTCAAGGCATGCAGGGGAAACCGAAAGGGCCTGAAGGTCACCGACTCTCTTAAGGGATGAAATAGCTAACAGAAACACTGTTTTAAAAGTGAGAAATTTCTCTGAAACCGAATCCAGGGGCTCAAAGATAACCCCAGATAAGCCTTCAAGAACAGTAGCCAGATCCCAAGCCGGCACCCTAGTACGAGTTGCAGGCCTCAGCCTCAGTGTGCCACGGAGGAAACGTGTAATCAAGGGGTCTCGACCGAGGGAAGTACCCCCCACTAGGGCATGGAAAGCCGCAATGGCTGCCACGTAAACCTTGAGCGTGGAAGGACATAGACCTGACGAGAAACGCTCTTGTAGAAACTCGAGAACTGTGTTGACTGAACAATTAATCGGGTCCCACTGGCGTTGGCGACACCAGGAAGTAAACACTTTCCATTTAAGTGCGTAAAGTTTCCTCGTAGCCGGAGCTCTGGAGCTTAAAATGGTCTCAGCCACTTCCGCTGACAGACCACTACTCATGAGTTGGGCCCCCTCAGAGGCCACACCCATAGTTTCCAAATCTCTGGCTGGCGGTGAAATATCGTGCCCCCTGCCTGAGACAGAAGGTCTCTCCTGATGGGCAACTCCAGGGGAGGCCTGTCGAGAAGATGAATGAGGTCCGCAAACCAAATACGACTTGGCCAGCGTGGTGCTACTAGCAATAGACTTATCCCATCCTGGCGGATTCTCTCCAGAACTCCTGGGAGCAGAGCTACAGGGGGAAAGGCATACAGACGCAGCCTCGGCCATGCCTGAACCATAGCATCCAGCCCCAGGGGGGCTGGTTGAGTGAGGGAGAACCAAAGAGGACAGTGCGTCGTGTGCTGAGACGCAAACAGATCCACTTCCGCCTGGCCATACACCCTCCAGATCTGCTCCACCACCTCGGGGTGGAGCCTCCATTCCCCCGGCCTCAGCCTCTGCCTCGACAGTGTGTCTGCTCCTACATTCTGGGCCCCTGGAATGTATACTGCCCTCAGTGAGAGCAATTTCCCTAGGGACCACAGGAGGATCTGGTGCGCCAGTTTGCACAGTGGACGCGAACGCAGACCCCCCTGTCGATTTAAATAAGAGACCACTGATGTGTTGTCTGTCCGGACAAGCACATGATGGCCCCTCAGATCTGGGAGGAAATATCTCAAAGCCTTGAAGACAGCCATCATCTCCAGGCAATTTATGTGCCAGGAGAGATGATGACTCCTCCACAGACCCTGAGCTGAACGGCCTTCCATTACCGCTCCCCAGCCGGTGAGGGAAGCATCTGTCGAGATAGCCACTCGATGGCAAAGAGCTCCCAACACCGGACCCTGGGACAGGAACCAGTGTTTCCTCCATATAATCAAGGCTTGGAGACACCGCCGCGTGATCTTGATCATACGAAGTGGGTTCCCCCTCGGGGAGAACCCTCTGGTCCTGAGCCACCACTGCAGAGGTCTCATATACAACAGGCCAAAAGG
The DNA here is from genome assembly GCF_016745375.1 of Pimephales promelas. The sequence goes on from NW_024121455.1 coordinate 3,702,666, forward strand.
TATCACGTTGGACGCTGCTGCCAAGAGACCTAACAGTCTCTCGAACTGTTTCACAGTGCGTGACTGGCCTAGCTTTAGCTCCTTTGTGGCGGAAAGGATAGCAGCTACACGAGCGGGCGACAGCGTGGCTCGCATCGTGACTGAATCCCATACCACACCAAGAAAAGTGGTTCTCTGTACTGGAGAAAGCACACTCTTCTTGGCGTTGAGCCTCAACCCCAATTTCTGCATATGTGCGAGAACGACACCTCGGTGCCGAACCGCTAACTGTTCTGACTCTGCTAGAATCAGCCAGTCGTCTATGTAGTTCAGAATGCGTATGCCCTGCAGCCTGAGCGGGGCCAGAGCTGCATCTACGCACTTCGTGAACGTGCGGGGTGATAAAGCCAGACCGAATGGAAGTACCCGATATTGGTATTCTTTGCCCCCGAAAGAAAACCTCAGGAACCTCCTGTGCTGAGGGAGGATGGAGATATGGAAGTACGCATCTTTCAAATCTATCGTGACGAACCAGTCCTCGGATCTGATTTGAGTCACAATCTGCTTGAGTGTCAGCATCTTGAACTTGAGTTTCTGAACTGAACGATTCAATAGACGAAGATCTAAAATGGGACGCAACCCTCCATCCTTTTTTGGAACAATGAAATAGCGGCTGTAAAAACCCGATTCCCTGTCGGGTGGATACACCTGCTCTATAGCTTCTTTCGCTAATAAAGCCTTCACTTCTTGCTCCATCACCAGAGCCTGCTCGGGGTGTACCAACGTGGGCAGCACCCCGTTGAAACGTGGAGGACGAGAACCGAACTGGATTCTGTATCCTCCCTCTATCATCTGCAGGACCCAACGAGAAATATTTGGCAGATTCCTCCATTCTGTCAGAAATTCTACTAGGGGAACCAGCCTCTCGAGGCTGGCCTCTGATGTATTTAAAACACCCAGCCCGGGGGCCTGGAACATAACGGCAGAAACCAACCGGACTGACTGTTTTTGAACCCCCCTCAGAAGGTTCCCGTCCGACGCAACGTCGAGTCGACGTTGCGCCAGACGTTCTCTGGCGACCACTGCGCCCCGAAGCACCAAGGGTGGCGGGGTGGGCAGAATTGTCCCCTGAGGACCCCGAAATGAACCGGGCACCGTATACTGAGGTGTACACCGGTTCACTTCGGTTGGGGCAGTCCTCACTGGTCTGACACCCGTGGCGTCAGGACCTTTTCTTTTGCGCCGAAGCCTTCTTAGCCTGAAGAACGGTCCTCAGATCCGGCTTCGACTTCGAAGGCTTTGGCTGAGAGTGTTTCGTCTGCCTCCAGTGTTTTTGTGGAGGTGCACGAGACGCAACACTCTCTTTTTGTTGCGCACGATATGATGAGCTTGACGGCTGGGGCTGCTCAAGCCCAGCAGCCCCAGGGGGTTGGACACGGCGAGGGAGAAATTTTTTAAATGCCTCTGACTGTTTTTTAGCTTCCTGAAATCTCTCGACGACCTCATCAACAGCGTCGCCGAAGAGACCATCAGGATTAACCGGGGCATCTAAAAGAAAGGAACGATCTCGGTCCTTTAAATCAGTCAAATTCAACCACAGATGTCTCTCAGTGGCCACCAGGGCTGCCATAGACCGCCCAATTGCTCTAGCGGTCTCCTTAGTAGCCCTGAGAGACAAATCTGTGGCCCGACGAAGTTCTCTAATTTCATCGGGTCCAACTCCCTCACTTTTATCCAAATCCCCCAGCAGCTCAGCCTGGTATGCCTGTAATATAGCCATAGAATGGAGGCATGCACCAGCCTGACCTGCTGCCGTATAAGCTTTGCCCACTAACGTAGATGTTGTTTTTAATGGTTTAGTGGGTAAAGCTGAGGCCTTCAGAGACGATACCGAACCGGGTGACAGATAGCTCGCGAGCGTCTGTTCAGCCCGGGGCATCGCCTCATAGCCGTACTCTTTCAGCCCCCTTATACCCGAATAAATATGAACTTGAGGGCTGAAAACACGTGCAGAGTACGGCTTATTCCATGTTCTTGATATCTCATTATGTAAATCGGGAAAGAATGGAAGGCCTCGTGGTGGAAGTGAAACACTAGATGAATTTTTTTTTTTTTTTTTTTTGAAAACGTTCGTCGAGTTTGCTTTTAGGACGCGCGTCCTCTCTTACAGCTGGCCAATCAATATGTAATTTTTCAACCGCTCAGTAATCACTTCCACCAACTCATCATATGCGGGAGAAACAGATGGCGAGTCTTTTTCTCCCGTGTGTGTGCTTAAACTGTCGATGCTCAGTACATCTACCTCCTCGGAGCTAGAGCACTGAAGCATCGGGCTCTCTCCCCGGGCAGAAGGAACCGCAGCGCGGGCTTCTGACACCGGAGCGAGAGCACTGGATCGTTCAGAAAAGGAAGGCGATAAGGCCACAGGACCCGTCTCCAACCCCTCTGAAAGATCCTTTTGCGATCCCCAGGAATGCATTCTCCGCGCTGCCTCGGCAGACGCGGGTCCTGCACCCTGAGGATTGCGAGCCTGGCCGCTCTCATCAAACAGCGCCAGGCGGGAGCGAAGCATGCGGAGCGAGAGATTCTCGCAGTGTTGGCAGTCAGCCTCCTCGAAGGCTGACACCGCATGCTCCACTCCCAAACAAATGACACAAAGCTCGTGAGTATCCCCACCCGTTAAATAGCGCGGGCAGGGAGAAGCACAAAGCCTGAACATTTGTTTCGCCATAATTCCGTTTCCAATAATAATCACAGACAACAGTAAATAAGACAGACAGAGACACAGATCGCTTGCTGAGGCAATAGAAGCTAATGCCGGTTTGCACCGGGTGCTCTTTTATCATTTCCTGGTCATGACGTCATCCGCCTATGACGGTCATGTTTCCTATTGGACTAGTTGACATAGATGCTTCAGACGCAGTCACGCTGGAGGCGTTCCCAAAAGCGTAACAGTGACGCATCGCGAGTTCCCTCGATAGGGAACAATAGTTTATTAATAAACAATTAATGCCTCGTTATTTGATATTATTTTATTATCAGACACATTTATTATAGCCTATAAATCACCCATAAATCCCCTTTCTGTAGGCTGTGGTTACGGCTCTTCTCATTCAGCACTGCGGGGAAAATATCATTTCCAGGTTCTAATTTGGCCTCAGAAAACCAGTAAAATATATATATTTTTTCATATTAATTTGTCAAATATTTTAAATGTTTAAGGGGCAAAAAAATCAAACAAATATCTGAAAATTCGTCGATATGTAGCTATATATAGCCTAACAATGCGCAGCATTTGGCATAGGCCTACAGTTCAAATTAAAATGTTATGCAATTTTAAACGGTTAATCGGTTAAACATGGACACCCCTATGTGCATCTTGCTTCAGATCATAACGTTCCATAACACCGATAAACTCCGCCTTTTACCTTGAGCACGCCTCTAGCCCGAGCTGGCCCCCTCTGGCCCAAGGTATTCGACGGGCCAGAAATCCTGGCCGTTGGCCCTGAGGAAGCCCCGATCAAGCCCCGGAAGTGACAGTGGAAACGCGACTGGCCCTGGCACGCACTAGCACGGCCCGGCCCTGGCCCGGCAGTGGAAACGCGGCTAGTGTTCTATATGACGCTAAAGGATGAGAACGGGCTGATATATCTGCCTCATTTTCTTATCGGACTGATAACATTAAAAATTAGCATTTATCGGCCGATACGAGATGGTTTCCTTTGTTACCAATGTTTTACCTTGTTTCTATTTTACTTCCTGGTTTTGGATGAATTAGATTTACACCTCAACAACGTCTATTTCTTGCCACTACTTGTAACACATACAGTAATTTCTTGTAAAGGCACTTTCAGGCCTATATGAATTTTATTCTCCTTTACTTCTCAACCACAGTTCTCCTTTTCATCTGTAGCAGTGTTTAAAGTACTATGTTAATTTGGATTTTTCCAGACTGATTTGATTCAAGTAATTCTAGGCTCATTTTCAAAATAGTTAAAAACTGGGCCATTAGTTTCTTGAACAAACGTTAATTTTGCCTTGCGTTTGGGAACAGCTGTCCTGCAGAATGAGGAATGTTTTCTCAACAACAACAAAAAATGTTTCCATCAATTTTTTTATCCGGATTTGTCAAGATGTGCAGTTCATTCAGAGTATCACGGAGCGAGATTGCACCATTGTCTTCACTATAGATTTGGTGTTTTGTGTGGACAGAGCAAGAATTGTACTACACAACTCAGTCTGAATTGTGGCTAACCTGATCCAATCACATAATTTCTTCCTACATCACAAATGGTTCATTATTAGGCATTTGTCAGTAATCAGTAATCAGTAATCAACTGGTTCACTCAATCAGCACAAGTAAAGCCTATAAAAACACACAGTTGACTCACCCATATTCCTCGACTGTTCTCAGCATTTGGTGTACTGCTTTGCAAAAAGATGTCCCAAATGCAACTTTCACCATCCGATGACGACCTCAACCATGCTCCGCCGCCATCAGCTGGCCCCAGGACAACTTCTCCACCTGATACCGCCTCCGAGCCCCACGTTTCATCTCGTGGGCGCCGGTCGGTACAAACAACTCCTCGCACGCCAAGACGCCGGGGCTTACCCTCACCTCCACCGGCGAGGACTCCAGCGTCCTCCTATCGTTCGGCCGTGCCAACGATTCCACCTATTGGAAAGTGGACAGTCTCTAGTCTAAGACAAGCGCTGATAAACTCAGATTTTCAGCCCTCGCGCAGGATGACTAAAGTGCAACTTTACAACATGTATGTTACCTTGCAATCATCAAACATCTCTCCTAGATCCACCCCAGGTTCCAAGGCGGCCAGCAGGCCGGGAAATTCTCGCGAGGCCCTGAACTCGCCTCGCCCGACTCTGCCACCTTCCCGTGCAAGGTCTGGTTTTCCGCGCGCTTCGGCCCGGAGCGCCAGGATTTCTGCGAGCCTGGGTCGCGCTCCAGATTCCACCGCCACGAGACATCACTCGCCTCTCGCTTCACCTCAGCTTTTCAGCACGCCGCTTCCCGCCGCAGCGCCATTCACAGCTGGGCCCGCCGGCTCACATTCCGCTTCCCAGTTTTTTCCTCCTGCTGTTTCTAACCCTTTTCCTCTGCAGTGGCCTCCGGCTCCCGCAGCAAACGCTAGCGTGAGGTTGCCTCCGCTAGCGGCAGAGGCTCAAACTTTCCACCAGTTTCCTGCAACTACTAACCCCTCCCCTTTTCAGTGGCCTGTAGCCCAAGCAAGCGCAAGACCACCTCCGCTTGCAACACAGGCTCAGGCATCTCATCCATTTTCTCCTTTTCCCTCTGGTGCTTTTCTCAATCTTCCCTCTCAAGCCCCACAGGCCGACCTAAGCGTGAGGCTGCCTCCGCCGATAGTCGCAGCCCAGGCTTCTCTCCCTTACAGCTCTCTTCTAAACGCCAAATCACAATATTCTCTTTTCACAGCTTCCCTGATGCCAGTTCCACCAAACGCCGTCGCTCTGGAGCCTCCCCCGGTGACTCAAAACATCCGAGCACAGATTATGGCAGGTGCAGATGTAGATCTCTCACATTTACTTTCTATTTTTCCCGTATCCGATTCCAACCGTCAGTTAGACTGCGGGGATTTTTCAGTCACTTTAAAAAATCAAAATACACATTCGTCACGTTTACTTTCTTTTCCAGAGTTTTCAATTGCTTTCAGCCACTACACAGACATCATTTGCTCAGCCTTCCCTCATAGGCGACGCGAACTGAACGACTATTTAGCACTGATAGCCGAGCTCGCGTTGTCCTACGGGGGAGGGCACTTTTACACTTACCACAAACTCTTTTCAGCAAAATGCGCCGTTAGGGTTTCTCAGTGGAACCAATGCCCTTACTGGGGAGCACTAGACACTGACTTACACAGTAGAGTCTTCCTCGGCTGCAGGAATATTTCCTGCGTGGTCTGTAGGTCAGTGTCGCGTCCCACAACATCGTGTCCCCAAGTTAACCCCTTCGTTTCTCCACGCCCTGAAACAGCACCAGTCAAATCCACTAGCTACACACCAAGACCGGCGACTAGCAACCTTCACGAGGCTAAATTCAGCTCCAGAGCACTTACAGACAACAAACAGCCTTGCAACAATTTTAACATTGGCAAATGCACCAGGCAGCGTTGTCGGTACTTGCACATATGCAGCTTTTGCGGCGGTGCTCATGCCCGTCCTGTATTTCCTGTATATAAAGATGTCAATAAAAAATCTAGAAATTATTTATTGACTCCTGTGAATATTTCTCGCCTTTCCATCGAACTATCTCACCACCCGGACTCCGAATTCACCGAATATCTGCTGTCTGGCCTACTACACGGCTTTAAACCTGGAGTGGTTTGTCCGCTCTTCCAAAACATCATCTGCGATAATCTCCAATCGGCTCTCGCCGAGCCCGACGTGGTAGACAACCTGATTAAAAAAGAAGTCGAGTCAGGCTTCACGATTGGCCCTTTTGACGAGCCTCCTTTCAAAAATTTTCGCATTAGCCCCATTGGAGTGGCTACGAGAAAGTTTTCAGGTAAGAAACGCCTCATAGTCGATTTGTCAGCTCCACATAAGTCCATGTTCCCAAGCATTAACAGCCTGATCCCACTCAACGAATTTTCTCTCAAATACCACGACGTTGATCACGCAGTCGACCTGATTAAAATCGTGGGTCGGGGTGCCTGGCTCGCTAAAATTGACATCACTTCAGCTTTTAAAGTGATGCCCATCCACCCGGATTCATGGCACTTATTCGGCGTGCGCTGGCATGAGAAATTCTATTTCGCCGTACGCTTAACTTTTGGATGCAAAAGCAGCCCCAAAATTTTTGACATGCTATCTGAACCCGTTTGCTGGATCTTGTCAAACAATTACGCAATTCCTCACCTCATTCACCTGCTGGACGATTTTCTAATAATTTCGCCTCCTGGAGCCATTCCAGCAGCCCAGATCCTCACAGTTCAAAAAGTCTTTTCCGAGCTCGGAATCCCCATCGCCCAGGAAAAAACCATGGGTCCCGCTACATCCATCGAGTTCCTTGGCATTAATCTAGATTCAGTTCGATTCCAGGCCTCCCTGCCCAAGGAGAAAATTGATAGGATAATCCTCATCTCATCTACCCTCGCGGACAGTCCAGAGTGTTCCAAACGCGAACTCCTATCCATGCTCGGCCACTTAAACTTCGCCATGCGCATTATTCCACAAGGCCGCCCTTTCATTTCTCATCTCCTCTCTCTCGCGCCTTCAGTCCACGCACTAGAGGATCTAATTTCCATAACTCCGGCATGCCGCGACGAACTCGGGCTATGGATAACTTTCCTTAAACAGTGGAACGGCCTATCCTTTTTCTATACGGATCTAATTTCCTCCCCCCTCGACATCCAGCTGTTCACAGATGCAGCCCCCTCTGTTGGCTTTGGAGGGTTCTACCAAGGTCGCTGGTCGCTGGGTCTACGTGGCCCCCCCAAATACAGGACACGCTTCAGTCCTCTGCATTATTCAAGCTCTACCCTCTCGTAGTAGCAGCCTTCCTGTGGGGGAAAGAATGGACTGCTAGCAGCATTGTAGTGCATTGTGACAACGAAGCTACAGTCCAGTGCATTAATAAAGGCCGTTCCCATGCACCCGCACTAATGCCACTTTTAAGACGTCTAACCTGGATTTCCGCATGTGACCAATTTATCTTAATGATAAATATGACTCTCTGTCTCGCTTTATGTTTCAGAAATGCAGGATGCTGGCTCCAGAGGCGGACGAGCTCCCAACTCCAGTACCTCATTATTCGGAATTAATATTCCCATAACCCACCCGCAAAAATCCCTCCTCAACATATCGCTCGACACCATTCTTCAAGTTTCCCCCAGAACTCTCCAATCCTATGTGACCGCATGGAGACGTTTTAAAGCCTTCCACCTTTCTTATAACACGCCATTCCCTGATTTTTCCCTCCTTACAATAACCTCCTTTATCTCTTACCTTGACAGCGTCAAAAGCCTCCATCGGGTCCATCAAAAGTTATTTAAGTGGCATCCAATTTTTTCACAAATTGATCCACGGTGCCCCCTCTCAGGAAATAAATAATTCACAAACCTCCCTCTTGATTAAAGGCATCCAACGATCCCAGCCCACCCGCCCGGATACCAGACAACCCATAACATTAGATATTCTCACTAAATGCATTCAGACCCTCCGCACAGGCTACCGATCCCTTAATACCTCCCGCACACTAGACGCCATGTTCATTCTAGCCTTTTTTGGTTTCCTAAGATGCTCTGAACTGGCTATCACTTCCAGATTTGACCCAAAAATCCACCCAAACATCTCAGATCTCTCAGTGCTTGACAACGAAACAATCTCGTTTCTGATTAAACAGAGCAAAACAGACCAAACCAAAAAAGGCCACTTCATATATATTTTCAACCTCTCGTCACCAATTCAACCGTTCCAAACTATACTAGCCTACCTCTAACTGAGAAACTCTCATGCAAAATCCCCTCTTGAACCCTTGTTCATCGACGATTCCGTGACACGCTTTTGGTTCCAAAAACACCTAAAATCTGTTCTCCAACTTTCAGGCATCCCAGCAGAGAATTTCTCCAGTCATTCCTTCCGCATTGGAGCAGCAACCTCAGCAGCCCAAAAAGGCCTCTCTCAGCAACAGATCCAAGTGCTCGGAAAATTCCCGGTCAAGCCTCTGTCTTCTCTCCGTCCAGCGTGTATTGATCTCCCAGCGGACCCAGAGACAGCCTTCCCGATCGAGTACGTGTATCTCCTCTTTCTCCATCCAGCGAGTATTGATCTCCCAGCGGACCCAGAGATAGCCTTCCTGGTCGGGTATGCATATCTCCTCTTTCTCCGTCCAGCGAGTATTGATCTCCCAGCGGACTCAGCGAGAGCTCCCTTGGTCGAGCATCTTCATCTCCTCCTCCATCCAACGAGTATTGATCTCCCAGTGGACATAGCCAAACCCTCCCAGTAAAGCATCTATGTTTTTCTTTCAGGATTGGTGAGGCTTACCGATGCCGGGACCTTTGCCACAAGAACCCTCCCGTTCGGACACCGCGAGCTCTCCCAGCCAAAACTACCAGGCTCTCCTTGAAATGCCAGCCCGCCAATCTCTGCGCTCTTTTCGGGGGGTCTTTAAGCAGGCGGCTGTCCTTTACTCACTTTGCTTTTTGGGGAGTACTCTGGGTTCGGGCCCAATTTCCGAGCTCGGAGCCCTCCCCCCGGACAACACGCCAAATACGCATAACCATTTTTTATTCTCTGATCATTAGTGAGTGTGAACTCATGAATCGATGTTTTATTAACAAGTTTCGGGAGGATCACGTTCTAATGATCAAACAATCAAGTCAGCCAGCTGTCAGCAATCAGTAATCAACTGGTTCACTCAATCAGCACAAGTAAAGCCTATAAAAACACACAGTTGACTCACCCATATTCCTCGACTGTTCTCAGCATCCCTCCACCACCCCATCTCCTCACACTTGCCTAATTATCTTCCTAAACAGAGATACGGGGGGAGTACTCTGGGTTCGGGCCCAATTTCCGAGCTCGGAGCCCTCCCCCCGGACAGCACGCCAAATACGCATAACCATTTTTTATTCTCTGATCATTAGTGAGTGTGAACTCGTGAAATGCTTTCATATGGCTCTTTTTGAGAGATGGCATCTTTTGTTTCATCCTTCTATTCAAGTCAGTATCACACAGCGTTCTTCATATAGTTGACCAGGTCAGTTTTTATCTTTTTTTATATTAGGGACATGAATTACAAAAACTATTTTTTTTATGAGATTCTAACGCATAAGTTTGTGTTGAGTTCAATAAACTCTTGTCTAGTGAACCCAATGCTACAAATAGCAATGAAACATCTACAAGTATCTTTATTTGTATGATTTCTGAGAGGACTACTGTAGCTTTCCTTTTCTCATGTAAAATACAGTATTTCTCTGCTCAATTCACGTCGACTGTGCTTCCCCTCAGCACAAGTTTGGTATGGTTTATAGCGCAGCATTCCAACTTTGTGAATATTCATATCGAAATCATGATGGCATGAGTCTGAACCAATGAAATGTGATTTTCAATCTCATGCTGTAAACAAAACGATCTTACTTGCGCTGACTGACAGATCCAAAGTGTGAGCACAAAGACTTCCCAGACAGCGCACAATCCTGTTATACACATACAGAATTACAGTATTTTAAAATATCTGTTTTGGCAACTATTCATGCAAACATTATGTCTGACACAAGTGAATGTAACTGAGAAAAACTTCTGATGTGTTGTGTAACATATGTCCGTACTGTACAGTAGGTCTTAATATATAGTCTATATCATTAATGTTAATAATCAAACAATTGTGGTCTCATGGGAAAAAAAGATTTCCTCTAGATATCTGGATTTGGGTTTAACCTGGTCTTTTTTTCTTTAGAACAGGTCTTTTTTTTCTTTAGCACAGGCCGTGAAAAAAAAGGTTGCTTTTGATTTGCGCTTCAGAACACAGAGTCTTGTTGTCGACATGATGTTTTCAAGTTTACCCTGGTGTCTGCACGTGCAATGAGTGGGCGCGGCGTATTTGATAATTTTTCGTCTTGACGTCACAACGAAAAGGAACATGACTCATTGGAAAAATTATTCATTAAATTGACTCAGAGTTGACTCATACTTTGAGACTTTTTTACGGTGAAAATCAATATATTGTTTTATCTGAATGATTAGGCAGGATGATTTTCACATAGTTTTGGAGCAAATATTCTAGGCTACATGATACAATTTTCAAGTCTTGTGAAGAAATGATCAGTATGGGTTTCATGACCTTATTTCAGTGACAATTTTTTGTTTGTTTGTTTGTTTTTTCACAAACCACACAGAAACGTCATTATCTTAAAACTTGTACATACACAATGCTGACATTATTGTAGCAGAGTTTGTGCTGAATACAGTATAATAAGACTTTAGCCATGAAAATGTCACAAGTAGTACTTGGAATTCCGATGGAAATCCTGTTGAACGTGCTGAACCATCTATAATGGACCGATCAGCCGTTTCAATTGGGGTTTCCCCAGAGGATGTCGATAGCAGCATCAGAGGGTGAGCTGGCCTCTGGAGATGATGACTCGGCAGTGTTATCTTCCTTTGGGAGTCTAACAATGCCAGATCCAGATCCAGAAATGTCAGCTATGCCTAAACGGGCCTCAGAGGCCGCCGGGCTCAAGTGGAACCCTCCAACCGTGTCCCGCTCAAACATGTGTCTCGGTTGGAGGACTGGCATCTCAGGGCTGGTTCTCAGCTCGCTGCCACAGTGCCTTTCTTCCCCTCTTACCAGGTTGTAGATGGCACCTTTCTCTGCCAGAAACTGTCTGAACAGCTTTTCCCCCTCGTTACCCTTGAGGGAGGAGTGATGAAGGGTTATGAGGCTGTCCCTCATAACACAGGTGCACCTGTGCCCGACGGCCACTGCATTTGGGGGATCCTTGTCTCCCCTCGCAGGTCTGTAAGCTCATGTCAGGTTTGACGGTCAGAGCTTACAAAGCCTGCGGGCAAGCTGCCTCCTCTTTGCATACCATGGCGTTGTTGCAGGTCTATCAGGCCAAAACACTCATGGACAAGGGTAGTCTAGACCAGTGTTTCCCAACCCTGTTCCAACCAACACTGTGCGTATTCTTTGTCTCCCTCATCAAACACACCTGATTCAACTCATCAGCTCATTAACCCATCTGATTATGAGCTGATGAGTTGAATCAGGTGTGTTTGATAAGGGAGACAAAGAATACGCGCAGTGTTGGTGTGCCGCCATGAACAGGGTTGGGAAACACTGGTCTAGACTATGCACTCATGAGTGAGCTCCGAACTGCTACCGACCTCGCCCTCCAAGGCACGAGTGTTGCAGCATGCGCAGTCTGTCTAGCGATGCACGCATTATTGGTCCAGGAGCTCCATTTGGGCTCAGACTGGTTGAGATGTTGGATGCGGACAAGGTTCGGTTCCTGGACTCCCCAGTTTCCCAGGTTGGGTTGTTCGGTGATGTGGTGTAGAGTTGAACCCAACAGCTCTCCGCCGCCCAGGTGTAGACGGAGGTCTTCCAACACATCATGCCCCTGCGGCCTGCGTAACAAGGCAACTTATTCAGTGGTTCATGTGGCAACTTATTGGACATGTAAGGCAAACGTAACATGACCAGTAAGTTGCCACCTGTTCAACCAATTATTACACGCAGAAGACAATATTCCTCTGCCGATTCTTGGTGGTTGCACGCCCAAAACAACTGGAAGCTGCTAGGGGCTAAAAAATGCTGGCTGATCTTATCAACAGCTTATTTTTCCACCTGAAAATTGCCACCACTAACCTCCGACCAGATACTGTTTTGTGGTCTGGATCAGCACACATTGTTCAACTGATCATCTGACCACTGAAGCAGAACAGTGAAGATGGAGAGTCCAGGTTTATCCAATGGAAGTAGGTTGTTGAGGGTTTGTGGCACACTCTACAACCTGGTTCCTCAGAGACGTCGAAATCAGTGGCCAAGAATTGTGTCGCACAGTAAAGAACTTATCTGAAGCAGCAGAGAGGAGCAGCAACTGGCTGTGGTTGAGACAGAAATATTCTGGGTGGCTGTGTACAGGCCGCCACGCTACAGTTTCATAGAATTCTTGAAAAACTCGAAGAGCCTGTTGATTGTATTGTTTGCATAGTAATTACAGTTATTACATTCCTGTGTATATTGCGTGAATGAGGGTTGGTGTTTGGGCAAATATTGTGTTTTGCGGTAGGTAGTAGGCTCGGTCCAAACAAAATGAACCTTTGGACTAAGCAGGTTAGTTAAAGGTAACAGAGGCAAATTCTTGCAAAAACTCCTATAATACCCTGCCATACCTAGGAAGTGTTTTAACTCTCTTTGAGATGGTGCTACATCAAAATTAACAATGGCCTCTATTTTTGCTCCTACTGGAGACACATGACCCTGGTAGACCAGGTAGAACTATAAATAACCAAATCATCAAGGTAAGCCTCATATCCTACAACTCCTTCAGAAGTTGACAGAAATGGCAGAAGTTGTCCTGTGTCACAAGGGCACAAGCGGAGATCTCACGGGCTCGCTGGCTAAGTGGAACCTGCCAGAAGCCTTTCAAAAGATCTAACTTCAATTTGATGTTGGTATTATGGCTACCAAACATTAAATGGAGAAACATCAGTAAAGCCCCATTCACACCACCAGCGATTTTGTCACTGTGTGTCGCTAGTCTCTGTACTGTGATGTCGCTTGTGGGCGTTCGTAGTGCTGTCGCACTGATGTTATTGGTAGACTGCACGTCTGGCCATATCTATACAAAAGACCATCACAAGTGATATATACAACTATATAATTTTAATTTGACTGGGAATAAATTACTTTTTATGGCTAAAAAGAACCGGTATGCTGTTGGGAGAGTGTTTTTATATTACCACAGCAGTGTTCAGTGGATTAAATCATTTACTAGAACAGATCAACGATCGATCAATCAACAAATTAAACTCACTCATACTGGCACAAATTATAAAAACGTCATTCGAATTTGACAAATAATCAATTTTCGTGTCCCTAATAGTCAACTTAATGCAGGGGAAATTGTAAAATGAACTGCAGCAGTGCTAAACGTGCATCATAAAATTAAAACAAGTTAAATAACATTAAATGTATGAATTAAACTCACTGAGACTGTCGACAGTTTCTTTCCCATGCATCATTTTATTATCCATGTATGTGGTTACAGTCAAATCATATAAAACAGTGAAATCGTCCTCGTACTCTTTCTTTCTGTCTTGCCTGCACTCGAGACGGTGACATGAGCTCCACTGAAAGTCTTCTTTCCTATTGGTTGTCGCTCGCGAAAATCGCTTCTCATTTGCATAAAGTTGAAAATTCTCAACTTTTGTCGCTTGTCACACCCACATTCTGTCGCCAACGGTCACTGTCGCTCGTGTCGCCGGATGTCGCCAGCGCTCCATTGAAATGAATGGGATCTTGTCGCTTTGTCGCTGGCGGTGTGAACGGGGCTTAAGGTGATGGCACTACCTCCTACACAAAAGTGCAGCCAACACAACAGGTCCACTATAGCACGCAGATATAAAAATGACAATAAGCAGCAAAAACAAAACCTTTAAACACAGAAGAACTAGAAATCCAACAGACCACAAACAAAAGACAACTTACCCCAGACAAGCAAACACTTTCTAATGCAACTTGTCAGTAATCACAAAAATCTATAGTTTAGTACAATTTGGTCTACACTAAACAAGGAACTTCACAAAAAAGCTACTAACACACTAAAGTTAGGACCACGGACATAATGGTGCCTCAAATGTTTAACTCACCTAACTTAAGCCGAGTTCAGACTACATGATTTTGAATTGGGATCGCAAGCTTCTTGCAGGCTATCATTTTTAATAACAATTTGAGCTTGCGCGAGAACTCCAGTCTTACGCACACGTGATCGTGCATTATTTCCTTATCACTTCTCGCGTGTTTGGTTGTGAAACGTAGTTTGCAGACCAGGCAGAAGTTGTCGGCGATGCTTTCTTTTATGAAGTCATGCAATGTGAAACCTCCTGTCGACAAGCCCTCATTCAGTGTGAACACAGTAGCAACAGAATGTAACCCCAGATAGTCACGCAGAGTGAAAAGAACAGTGACCCTACTTTGAAAATCGTGCAGTCTGAACTCAGCTTTAAGTATATCCCCCTAAAGTCCCTTAAAGTGAGTATGGTTGCTGAGCCCAAGTATAATAAAGGACACATGAGAGACACCCGGATTCCTGCCTAGCATTTTCTAACACCTAGGAGTATCAGGCACGAGGTGACTTTATTAGCAAAAAATCAGCAACTGTAGGCCATATTAACCAATTAACCAACTCACACAGTTTTGAAATGCTTATCCCCGAAAGACAACAAGTCTAGCCCAGAATAACCTGGAAAATAAAAAAAGGAAAAATAACAAAAGAGTGAACCGATGGAAGGACTGAATATTCAACTCTTCAAAGCTGGAACTCTCACCCTACCTAACCGGGAAACTCATGCAATTATTTAAATCAAAATACTCAATCATACTCACCAAAAAAACTCAAAAAAGGTAATGAAAAAAACCAGTCCCAAAGCATCAAAAAGAAAACATAACTTTTGATGGCTTTTTGTTTGCTTTATAACCAACAAAATTGGATGAGCTACCATTTTGTTACAGCCCTGGCTCTAGGGAAGCAACATAAAGGACACAAAGACCAATATAGCTGCCAAACAAAAAAGTAAAGTTTACTAAATTATAAATGGAAAAGGGGACTGTAGAGATGACTACACTGCTATTGCAGTGTTGGCTGCAAGACTAGAGAGATAGAAGCCGTTTCTCAATATGCGTTCTTGTCTGTACTTGTGTTCTTGTGGACTTGAGAAACATCATCAGTCGCTGCCCAAGTACTGGTCCAATTCAAAGTTCACATCTAGCCAAGTCCAGTTCAAATCCCCAGATATGTTTTTGATCCGCCCCGTTTACCAAGGATGCATCGAGAGGTGACTTGTGCGGACTTGAGATAGCCATCCCAGAATGCATCTCGTGTCAACCAGCAAGCGTCAATGGGAGAGGAGAAAATCCGCGAAATATCAAAATACTACTGTTATTGTGTCATGAAATGTAATTTTAAGAGTGTTTCAGGCGAGAATGTGGTTGTTTAAATCTCAAATCTGTGGTTTATTTATGAAGATTTATAAAGACACTTATTTCAAAAATGTATCTGACATTTTCGGAGCTCTGACATGCAAGCCTTCGCAGGCGCCCAGCGCTTATCAAACCCGACTGGAACAGTTTTTCCTCGGCTGGTGCTTCTGAAATTTGCCGCTGGCACAAATATCTCGTCTAGTGGATAAACTTGACGTATAATTCGTCTTGTGTAAAAGTCTATCTTTGGTCTCGTCTCATTTAACTAGTTTGTTCCATGGCAAAAAAAATCGTTTTATTGTGTTATTATAAATAAATATCTTTATTTATTTATTTAATTTTTTTTTTTACATGATCTTCACTATATGAACAATAAAACAAAATGAACTATGTCTTTGTTTTTTTTTAAATGTCAATAAAAAACAATAGGCCTAATGTTTCATATTATTAAAATGAAAACAAAAAGATCATGTTCATTTTGTTATTAATATATGGAGTGAAGATAATCAATATATGCTTGATTTGAGCATGTGCCCTGGATTTGAAATAGCTCCCTTCAGGTGTCATCAATTAGCCAGTTAGTCACAGGTGAGTTGCCAGGCAGCTGTAATAATCACAAATTTTAACTGGGTGCTAAGACTACTGTATGGGTGCTTCTCAATATCCCTCCTCGTCTCCTCTCTCATCCGTCCTCCATCCTATGACCCGGAAACCGATCGAGCTCAGCCATCTTGAAGGATCTCAATTCTCTAATTGCACCCCGTGGAGTTGAGGATCAATGAGTGAGGAGGCTTCCAGAGGAGATATGAGTGAGGATACACAGATGTATCATTTACCAATCCTCTATAATGCATCCGTCTATGTGTTCAGCTTCGTCCATATTTTCAAAAAGTTTCTGCCGGTGAAATCAGATGCACTGGCACTGATCTGTGATAGGTCTGTTAGCGCATTAGGTCCAACCCCCTATGGGCGGGTTTGAAAGGGTAGGATCTAGTGCTTTTAGTCTTTACAGAAATCCCCCCCTCTTATTCTTCCACCTACAATGACATAAAATTACGATTTTTGCGTCATTGTAGGAGGAAGTGAAACAGGTATAGCAGATTTCTCTCGTCTTAGGGGAAAACGAGAGAGTGTTGCATGAACATTCAATAGTATAACTGGGTTTCTGCAATTCACAGAAACAACTGGACTCCAGTCAGCGAAAGGTGGATTTGCAGTTATCATTTTGTGTCAATATGCTGAATTTAGGTGTAAAACCATACCCATATATTTTGTATTGTTATATATATATACAAACAACTCATCAATTAAAAATTTATCATTGCATATTCTGCATTATTGAATGTTTTTTAATGGGCTGGATGATATGATGATATGTAACACTGATATAAGTGATCACCCGGATTTAGACCTACCATATTGTATTTATATAAAGCGTTCACAGGCAAATTTGCTTTACGTTTAGGTCTATATTGCTTTTATTTCCCCGGTGTCGAAATCAGGCAAACATAAATGTCAGGCAACATGATTGCTGGCTGCATGTCAATATCCATGGATCACTGGATCTTTAGTGAGTTGTAAGGATTGAGTCCAACATTTAGTTTAAATTAATAAAATTCTTAGTTTTAGTCGCAGTTTCCCCTATTAAATCCAGTCACGCAGCAGATCTTTTGCCACTGAGTCAGGCTGAGGGGGGTTGTTTTCTGTTAAAGCTACACTGTGTAACTTTTTTAGTTTATTCTTAGCTAAAAACACTTAGTTCTTTCAAAAATATATGTGCTCTTAATAAAAAAAATGTAAGTTAAAAAAAAATATATGTGCTCTTTAATGTATATTTACTTCGTTCAAGTAATAAAGTATTCTCGTGAGTGTATGATATGCCCTTGAAAATACATACGAGTAAGGGGTTCTAATGTCGGTCGCCATGTTGCCCCTCCATCTTGAAAGTACTTTAGCCAAAGAGGGACATTCAAGCTTCGCCTTTCGCGTTGCACCGTGTCAAATGTGAAGAGGGGGATTGCTTGAGACTGATCCCGTATTTTCCGCACTATAAGACGCACTTAAAAAGCCTTTAATTTTCTCAAAAAACGTCAGTGCGTCTTATAATCCGGAGCGCCTTATATATGGATCAATTAGTTAACAACGCTCCGCGTTATTATATTCGCCCGCAAACTCGCGCTCGTGTCCATCTTATGCCCGCTTTGTCAAACGGCAAGTTCAACCTTATCCTCCCTCAGGTTATGTGTGTCTCCCGCTCACTCTACAAACACACGAACAGACACACTGTCCTCGGCGCTGCTCGCGCGTCACAGAATATTCATAAAGCGCTCCCCGTTCACAAAACAGCCAGCTGTTGCTGTCAGCGAGCCTCTGCACATGAATACTCATATGAGTCAGGCTGCGAATGTAAGTTATGCCCGCCCCAGCGCGCTCACGCTTACTAAATAAACGCCTCACCTCCGGCGCCACGCACTCGCTACATTCCCTTTAGCACATTTAGTGGTGGATGCATAACGCAAACCCAGTCAGATGTTTGACAACAGTATCTTATGCGCCTTATAATCCAGTGTGCCCTATAAATGAATAATGTTCTAAAATAGGTCATTCATTGAAGGTGCGCCTTATAATCCATCCGGGACAGTCAAGGGTTTTACTGCCTTTCCACTGCCTTTCAAGGGTAGGCTATAAGGTTGGAAAAACACGCATTACAGGTTGCCTGGAACGCAGAATTGGTTAGCTGTTTCTAAGCGAGACTTTCACCTTCATCACATCTGTCCTGTAATCTTATTCATTTAAGACGTATTATTGTATGATCTAAATATTTTTCACACTATGACACCTTACTATGACTGGCCTACACTTCAGTATGAAAATGATATGGCCTACAATGTAAAATTTGCATTACGCTAGTGATGTCGTACACCATACAGAATAACGATAGCACTGATAAAAGTTACTTTACTAAGTTGCATTCGTCTGGGAACCTGATAACTGATGAAATGAAATGGTAAAAAAAATAATGAAAACATAAAGCTATTATTCATTTTACATAGATGTCATAACCTATATCATGTTACCTGTCAAATTAAATTACTGCAAATTATAAGTTATAAGTTTTCTAAAATAACCTCATCACTTGAAGGAACACTCATAGACATGGAGACGAGGTCGATCTGGAAGCCATGTTAATCTTGGACTACATTGGCCACCGTAGGAGTTAAAACGAAATCGGAACATAAACTAATATTCACTGGATGGTCTTATATCTTTTCCCCGCTAGATAGCGCTTAAAAAAATCACACCGTGTATCTTTAAAAAAAGGTCATAGCCTATAAACTTTAAACTAAATAAGAAATGATTTTTTACAATGTAAATTAATCAATGCTGAACTTAAACTGGACAAGGTTTTCTTCTAGAGATGCTGTACAGACAAAACAAACAAAAAAATCTTTGATGCATTAATTTCCTGCTATCATTGAAAAGCTGCTTTGAAATAATCTGTATTGTAAATAGCGCTATATAAATAAAGGTGACTTGACTTAAAGCAGAAGCTTACTTTAAAAAAAAAAAAAAAAACTTTTGCTAATTCACTCACCCCCCATGTCATCCAAGACGTCCTCTTTCTTCAGTCGAAAACATGAAAACATACCAGGATTTTTCTCCATATAATGCACTTTACTGATAACCAAACTGTTCAAAGTCCAAAAGACAGTTTCAGTGTAAACTGCAAACTGTTCAAAGGGATTTAAACTATTCCAGACAATGAGTAAGGGTCTTATCAAGGGAAACGATCGCTCATTTTTTTTAAAAAAGTGTACGTTTTATAAGCTCAAAAGGTCGCCTTGCTCTGTTCTGTGATGCACACTTGTGATTCTCCTGTTCGAACTCATTCATCAAAATGAACTAATCTTTTCCCGAGTCAATTCGTTCATTTTGTTCGTTGAAGGAACCACGACACGAAAAAAGATTTGTTCATTTTGATAAACGAGTTCGAACAGGAGAGTCACGAACACGCATCACAGAAAGTTATTGTCTTTCAAAAGTGAGAGTTGACTCTGAGTCTATGAAATGAATTGTTTTTGAAACGAGTCATTACCTGTTACATCGTGACGTAGAGACATACTGGCCGCGCCCAGTTACTGCGTGCGCTGACGGAAGTGTAAACTTGAAGTCTACACATTCAAATACTTCATCATAGCATCATGTCGAGAAGACGCTGTGTTCTACAATGCAAAGATAGTTCAGCAACTTTGTTTTCATTTACCAGGGACGAGCATGTGAAGAATATGTGGTTAGAGTTCATATTTGCAACGATACTACAACAGTATAGCCCGATTGTGTTCTCATCATTTTAATTAATCGTTCAAAAACATAAATGAATTCAAATGTGGATTCGCAAGCGATTGTTCCTGAAGGAGAGCTCAGTAACTTACTTACCCAGTGTATATGGATCAGCTTCCTCCTATGAATCACAACCTGTAAGTATTATTAATAATTGTTGCTTTTATGGGTTTTGAATGGTTTTGTAGCGGCGAGGAGGGAAGGCGCAATAAGTATGTGTGTGCGTATGTGTGCGTTTAAGTTACGCTCAGCGCAGCTTCTAGGTCTCCAATGTCATTTTTTTTTTAAATATGTGAAATGTTTGTCGCTGTTATTGGAGTTGTCAAAGAATAGAGCGTCTTGTAGTACTGCAGTGCTTTATCAATATGTTTATGCGTTATGCTAACAAACAATAACTGACTGGGTCTGTCATCTGACCAATCACCGCCGATTAGCGTTATGCAAAGGAGTGGTTTGGAAAAATGAGTCGTTGTACGAATCATTTGGGAGTCGGTGAGCAAATCAGTTAAAAATAAATGCATATTATAAGACAAATAAAGTGTTTTTTATCCATGCATGCATGTTGAACTGTTTTTGGGAACTCCTAAAACAAAAATAGGAACATTTCAAATGCTATGATAGGGGCTCTTTAATAAAAGGTCCAACATGTTAGGAATACTTTTAGCTGCGTTGCTATGTATTACGATGACGTAATCTAGTAGGCTAACACTCTGTCTAGAGCAAATGCATGTGCCTTGCTTATTATAAACCCATCCAACTTATCTACACCAGGCTTATTTTTGACATGCCATGCCTGTTTAAGGCTATCTACACTGGAAATGTCCAAGTAAACATTATAAACTGGTACATTTGTCTTTCTAAATGGGTGAATGAGGATGTTGTATGGTACTGAAGCATCAATTACATACCTTGCTTCACAATCCCCCAGTAGCTTTAACCTGTTTAAACTTTGAAGCCCTAAGTGCAACAAATTTAGGCTTGCATTTCTGTAACCGAAGCCGAATGCCATGAATCTTTCCCATGTAACACATTCGTCTTGGTCCCACACTGGTTAAACAGCTATGACTCATCCTGTTACAGTACCACTTCCTAAACTCTCACTATAGGTTGAGCTGGAAAGAAACCGCCAGATCTGAGCGTACTGCTCTCAGCGGTTTGATGGTGACAGGGAGGCTCATTGTTTACCCTTTTGGGGTAGATGGTGGCCATGGGGTGGTGATGACGCAGTGGATAAGACACATGTCTTTGGTGTGAGAGACCCGGGTTCAAATCCACTGTGAGACACCAATGTGTCCCTGAGCAAGACACTTAACCCCTAGTTGCTCCAGAGGCGTGCAACCTCTGACAAATATAGCAATTGTAAGTCGCTTTGGATAAAAGCGTCAGCTAAATGAATAAATGTATATGTAGATAAACCATGGTATAGTTATAGTAGGGAATACACAATTTACTGGGTTAACAGAATGTATTTTAACTTAAAAAAAAGCAGATGATTGTATTCTGTCAAAGAATAAAAAGCATTGTTCAACTCCCAAACACATACATGGTTTTTAATAAGGACTTCACTTTAAAAACATCAGTTACAACTGTAAACTAAATGAAACAGCCTTCGTCAAGGCATAATTTTTGGCACTGTGTCATGCTCCTGTATTCTTTTGCAAGTGTGTTTTTGCTAGTTTCAACCCAACGCAGTTATAATTTTCACGTCCTGAGCCATATTTTTTTAAATAGCAAATGCATTTGCGCCCATTTGTGCGGCCATGGGTGTGCTGGTCTTAAAAACCGAGATGTGTTCGGGAAAATTGTTGGTGCATCGCTTTTTTGAGGCAACTGAAATAGATGCAATATGTTTTTTTTTTTTTTGTTATTTAAAGAGCGCATTAGTAATATGCGTCTATAGGCGGGTCCAGAACGCACGTACACTCTGTTTTTTACACACACAGGGATGTTGTATTGCAAAACACTTTTCTTCAACAAAGAAAACGGGCACTTCAACAAAGCAACTGAGCATCCCATTTCAACATGAATTCATAGTGTCTACTGTTGTTTTTATAGAGCCCCATACAAATGACATTTGAAACTATTTTCAAGACATACAGAATACTGCCTTGACAGCTTTTATGAGGTTGGATGTCACATTTTCTTAGCAAAGCTGTCATAGTAGACCAACATTAATTCTAGTAAATCTGTGATTCAGCTCTGTGAGGCTTGAGGCCAGGGAAATAAGCTGCTTTTTAATATTTAAAATCACTTTTCAGTCCTGTGACATTAAGTTCAGTCTGCATGAATATTTTATAAATCATTAGTTCAGCATAATTTCATGAAAGCAGCTAGAGTGGTGCATTTTTACATAACCCAGGTCTTAGAAAACTTGAACTAATGGCTTCACTAAACAAGTGAAGATGGCAAGGGAAACAACAGAACACACACAAAATGTACACTTACAGATTTCTTAAAGTCATTATTAATTAATGAGCAACATCATTTTTTTTTCTAAAATTGCTGTCATCATGCTTTATCTGGGTCATTAAGGTAAGATTACAAAACTAAAGCTGTTATTTTATACAACGAAAAAGAGGCCAACCTACCATGTGTGACGATCAGCAGCCGTGGTGCCCTCTAGTGGCTCTAGAGGGCACCCTCTCCCCATGTTTGTTTCCCCATGGACTCTTTGTGTTTCATTATGTTCAGCTGTGTTTCATTATTGGTTATTGAGTTCCTTATTTTAGCCTGAGTTTTCCCTGTGTCCCTTGCGAAGTCTTGTTACACTGTAAGCGTGCAATTCCGAGCGTTCTTCCCTGTTCTGTGTCTCCGTGTTTCCCTGGACTCTTGACCCTTGCCTGTTTCCTGGACTGTTCACGAACCTGTGCTGCCTGCCTCGACCATTGCCTGTTTTGACCACGAGTTTCTGGATTGCCCCTTTGTTTAAGTGTTTGCCTGTGTTCATGTCTGCTTGCTTTAATAAAGTGCTGCACATGGATCCGACCGTCTCTGTCCGTACGTTACACCATGGTGGCAGCTTTTATTTTAATTTGTCTTATTATATAACTTTCCTTTACTATCAATATTGTTGGCTTTGCTACTCAGGGGTGCATTTCACAAAAGCATCAATAGCCAAGGCCATTCAATATAGTTCATCATAGTTCACAGATTCAGTGATTTCAGTGTCATTCTACACTGACAAAATAGTTTTTGCTGAGTCAAGTTGTTACACAAAATGAATAGGCTACATCTTCATTTTAAATATACTTTTTTTTTTAAATTAGTCAATGTTTTTAATTATGTAAACAACTTTTTTAAAAGTGCATTCATAAACGATTCTTGGGCTGTAAATTAAAGTGGCGCTTGTTACCCCCTTGTTCTGCATAGTTACAGGGTAAGTGTAACTCCTGCAGGCTGTAAATTAAAGTGGCGCTTGTTACCCCCTTGTTCTGCATAGTTACAGGGTAAGTGTAACTCATGCAGGCTGTAAATTAAAGTGGCGCTTGTTACCCCCTTGTTCTGCATAGTTACAGGGTAAGTGTAACTCCTGCGGGCTGTAAATTAAAGTGGCGCTTGTTACCCCCTTGTTCTGTGTAGTTACAGGGTAACTGTAACCCCTGCGGGCTGTAAATTAAAGTGCTGCTTGTTACTCCTTTATTACCCCAAACTTAATATATTGTTCCCTTATACTTACACGGAAGTACACTATAATTGAAGAGTTCAGATGCAAAAGCCTCTAAATGCCATTTGAAATTTTCTTCTTGAATGATGATTTTTATCAAACTTGTATATTTAAGTTCAGTAATTTCACTTAAATAACAATTAATAAGTAATCATCATTGCCATTTAAGTGAGATCACTGAACTTAAATATACAAGTTTGATAAAAATCATCATTCAAGAAGAAAATTTCAAATGGCATTTAGAGGCTTTTGCATCTGAACTCTTCAATTACAGAAACGTACACCATAATTTTGGTGTACTTACACAGTTGTTTGCGGGTCGTAAAATAAAGTGTTACCCGATTCTTTGCAACAGCAAATAATTTCCAACTTCATGCAGGCCAAATTGAGGTTACTTTTAAAATCACTGAACATCAGTAGGCCTAAAAACAAGTCAAAACATATTTAACGTGTAATCAGCGCCAAAGCTACTGCTGACGACGCTTCTCCCAGCATCACTGAACACATATCTCTAGCTGCTGGGAGTAGCAATGTTTCGCTTATATTATGGGGTTTGCCCTGTGCCACGCGATAAGATGCTTCTGTCACCTTCCTGTTAATAATACGACTGTATTATGCTTTTTTGTGACCGCAAATCATCACGCTTCCTCTCAAAAAACTCAACTGGCTTGTTCTCTAAATTGGTTAAGGGCACCTATTATGGAAAATTCACTTTTACATGGTGTTTGAACATAAATGTGTGTCGGCAGTGTGTGAGCAAAACCATCCTAGAATGATAAAAATCCACCCAGTGTTTTTTTTTTTTTTTTACAATCTCAATAAATCATATGCTCTGTGTCAGAACGAGCTGTTCTGAGATCCAGCTTTTTGTGACGTAGAAAGTGAGAAAGGGGTTTGATTGACAGTGTGGTTGTGGGCTTGTGGCCTAGACCTCGGTGATCTGTACACACCATCCTCCATTGTTTCAACGACAGCCGGCAATGTCTCTTGGAAACATAACTGTTCTGTTGTGGGTTAATCCTGTTATTGTAGTTTAAAAGTTAATCCTCAACTGTTAATCGTCATCTACTGTTTGCGATCCACCGTCACATCCAGTAACAGTAAGTGTATTTTATGATTTTTGAGCAAATAGTATTTTCAGCAAGGGCGTAGATTACGCGGGGGACGTGTCCCCCCCACATTTTATAAAATGTAAATTTGTCCCCCGCACTATTTCATAGGGGAAGTGTTCACGACATGTTGAGGTTTTCGCGAGCCAATGTGTATTTATAGATACAGATTTAAAATTCAAAGAAAAAAGATCGCCTGTCTACTGTATCTACACGTGACTTTCACGTTGCCATGGTAATCAGTCACTCGCGCTCGTGCATCACCACACGCCCGTGCTCGCACCCGCACTGAATCCATCGTCGAAGGTCGAAAGGAATTCAAAACGGCAAAAAACACTTCACACTTTTTTCGCAAAAAAGTCAAGAACTGTAAGTTGTAATGTGGTATCCGAATTTTGTTGCTCATTGTCATTGATGAATAACTTTGCCTAATTTTCTGCCATTATCTAACTTATTTGCTTGAATCATGCAGCGTTGCACCTGACTTGTAACATGTGTACATGATGTTTACCATATAATAAGGTAACACTTTACAATTAGATTAAAAAAGTTTGTAGACAAACGTTAAGTTTTCTTTAAAAAGCCTAACCAGAAAGTTTGAAGAAGTTTTAAAAGCATGAAGTTTGAATGTTTTCAATATGAATGACAGTTTTGGTTAAGTAAAACAGAAAGAAAGAAAGAAAGAAAGAAAGAAAGAAAGAAAAAAGAAAGAAAGAAAGAAAGAAAGAAAGAAAGAAAGAAAGAAAGAAAGAAAGAAAGAAAGAAAGAAAGAAAGAAAGAAAGAAAGAAAGAAGAAAGACAGAAAGACAGACAGACAGACAGACAGACAGACAGACATGATGTTTACCATATAATAAGGTAACACTTTACAATTTGATTAAAAAGGTTTGTAGACAAACGTTAAGTTTTCTTTAAAAAGCCTAACCAGAAAGTTTGAAGAAGTTTTAAAAGCATGAAGTTTGAATGTTTTCAATATGAAAGACATAGACAGATAGACAGATAGATAGATAGATAGATAGATAGATAGATAGATAGATAGATAGATAGATAGATAGATAGATAGATAGATAGATAGATAGATAGATAGATAGATAACTAATGGAACTTTATTGTAATGTGTTACCATTCAATATAAATGCAGTATGCAATTGTAAAAAAAAAAGGTATAAGGCTTGACATTCTGTCCCCCTCACTTTTGAAATGATTGCTACGCCCCTGATTTTCAGTCAATGTCAGCCAATTCAACAACAAATGCGTCTAAAGTTGTTGTCGTCGTAGGATGTCTGTGTAGGCTATATAATTTAAACCTTGTTTGTATAGTGTGTAACCACACGTTTATATATATTTAAAGATATTGTATTAAAAACTGCATATATGTTCTTGTTAGCCATCTCCTCACATTTGCCACAGAAGCACCTGTATGACAAGTAAACATGACGCCACAGGTCCCTCGCATAAATGTAATTTCGCTTGTACGTAGCAAACTTTATCACAGTATGTGTATGTAGTTTCAAAAAAACTGCGCCAGCATTAGTGTTTTTGTGTGTGTGTGTGTGTGTTGCACATGCCCATCATTTCAAAGGGGACGCGATTACAACGCTAAGTACATAAATGTATCAAATAACCATACCGAGAAGTACTGGTCCATTCTCATTTGATTATTTATATATTCCGATTCAAACGTACGCTGAATGACATTCAAAACAGCGGTTTCTCTCAGTGTCTCAGTACCGAATGTCATTGGTATCAAGATACGCCCTCATCCAAAGGCAGGGCGGGGATATGCAGCTCATTTGCATTTAAAGTTGTATACCCCCGAAACAGATCATTTTTAAGCAGGCCCCAAAATGACATTTTCAAATGGCTATAATAAATTAACTGTGGGGTATTTTGAGCTGAAACTTCACAAATACATTCTGGGGACACCAGAGACCAATATTACATCTTGTAAAAAGGGGTATAATAGGTGCCCTTTAAGTAAACAGAAGTAAACCAAGTCACCTATATGACGCCAGAGGATGAGAATGTGTTGAAATGCCAGTAGTGTCACATTTTCAAAATTTTAATTTTCAGAGTTAAAGGAGTTCCCCAAAAGCTCAGCTGGGATGCAACACGTGTTCCCTCAAAAGGGAACCTTCGAAGGGAATCAAAAGGGTGGATGTAAATTAATGGAAGATTCAACCTTTCAAGACTGGTATGAATAAAGAGATTAAACCATAGGTGAACACACACACCCACACTGAAACTAAAAAGACCACTGAGAAGTCTAAGGTATTAGTGTCTCACTCGGCCACGATAGCAGGTTTGTTTTCTGCATGTGTATCATAACAATTATTTTTTCATTAATTCTCTAAAAACAAGTCTCAAAATTTAATTAAGTATTACTTCTCAAGTAAATAATTGATCCACATTTGAGGATTTTAGATATTTCACTGGATATAGGATTTTTTTTTTTTTTTTTTTAATGTAGATGATGTCAGACATGCATTTGATGCCTCTTTCTACAGCAATTAGTGACCTTTTAATAAAGGGCTGCAGAATGACAGCTTAGTATCTTCCACTTGTTGGCTATGGGCTATGTTCAGACTGCAGGAAAAACAGATTTTTTCTTAAATCAGATCTCTTCAGGCAGACTGTCCACACTAATAATTGCAAGTGATCAAATATGATTTGTGTGTCCAGACATAACCAACCTATCTGTATGGGTTGCTTTGGTAACTACGGAGGCTTTCAAATGAGTCGAGTCATGGTGCAGAAATACCCCATTGCACAAGAAAACTTCAGCAATGCATGACACTGTTAAGAATATCTCCTGCATTTCCGTCATCAGGGGCTTTTAATGGAAGGTTATGCCGAATTTCAGTCTTTAATTAAAACGCCAGGGAACACCTCAAAGTGTGCAAAAGCCAGGAGAGAGTGCTGGCAAAAGTAGAAGACAAATTAAATGCATTTGCGGTGGCCATGTTAGATGTTTTAATAACTTATTATTATTATTTTATTTTTATTTTCATAATTTCATAATTACTTTGTTCATTGTAATGTCAGTCACCACACTAATAATGGACATGGTGAAAGTGAAGTACAAAAATATTCTACTTAATTGGTAATTTTACTTGGCCTTATAGGCCTACTAGTCTCTTTTAAAAAGGCACTGTTAAATAAATGATTGTCTGTTTATAAAAGCAACCAGGAAAAAGGCTGAGAAAAAAAATAACGATGCTCCTGGACCCTGGCAGAAGAGCTGACCCTTGGGTTGAATGTGAATTGACCTGTTGTGAAGGGCATCCCTGGGTTCAGCTCTTCCAGACCCACACTGTTAGACCTTACCAGGTTTTTTACAGTAAAATACTGGCAACAGGCCAAATTCTGACACTATCATACCATTTTCCATTAAAACAGTAATATACCGTAGAAAACAAAACTAGCCTACAGGAATATACTGTGAATTAACAGCTCTCAAAGTCAACACTCAGAGACTGTGTTCCTAATCACACCCTATACCCTCATTCACTATTC
Source organism: Pimephales promelas (assembly GCF_016745375.1). The sequence goes on from NW_024121455.1 coordinate 3,730,963, forward strand.
CCTACATTAGTTCACTAATATAGTCCACTTGAATGAAAAGAAGTGAGTGAATTGAGACACTGATGAACACCTGATAAGCAGAATCACTGAAGGACAGAGAAACAAGAACTGAAAAAGAGAAACACAAGATCTACAACTGACTTCCAGCAACACAGAGTGTGAAAACTGTTTACAAACCAGTTTAACATTATTTATTTCATTCATGTATAAAAGTTCTTGTTGAGAATTAACAGAGATTTAATTAATAATAAAGTTTTTTGTCACCATAATGGAGATCAGTATTTGCTTTAGTAGGCCTCTTATCCCTGGACTTGTTACATTTATCTTTCTCTGACTGCTGTAACAGTGAGTTTTAAAACACATTTGTTGTAGCTAGAAAAGGTCAAGAGGAAGTTGATCTGGTGTTAATGGCTTTTGCGATAATATCATAATCATTCAGGATATGTCTGATTTTCAGATCTTTCCTGTTTATACTCTTTGAATATATATGAAACTTACATTAAGTTAAGATTATAAAATAAATCTGTGAATCTACAACATGAAATCAATATGTTGGTTAATCGTGTCTTCTAAATAATATTGTAATCATATAAAACATTTAAATAATATCCTGCTTAAGTCAGACACACACAGACATCAACAATTATAATATTCTTCTCAACAACGGTAACATTCAAAAGTTTCATGCAGCAGTGCATGCTGGGTTCCAGGATTTTATAAAACTCCCAGCATGCACTGCTGCATGAATAAAAAAACTGCCACCATTGTTGAGATTAATGTGCTAAATTTTTATATCTTGGTGTTTCTACAAGACTGTAATGCTGCTTTGGTTTATGTATGATATGTTAGAAAAAAATTAGTCGTAATTAATTGCTGTGGTTTCACGGTGGTGGTAATGTAACACTTTTGGTTGAGGATTAAACTCTGAATGAGTAAGAATTAATTATTTTGTAAATGAACAGACAGTATAAATCTTTACTAAACTGTGTGTCTGCACAAGTGTGACTTGCTTAAACACAGCTCACAGCGTCAAAAGAAAATCTCATGTTACAGCATCAGCATACCAACTAAAGCAAACACTGATCTCTATAATGGTAACTTCAAAACAAACATTTTCAATTAAACATCTCAACAACATCTTCTATAGATGTATGACAGAAATAAAGCCATACTGGTTAATAATAAGTGTAATAATGTGTAATGGCTGAAGTCAGTTGTAATTCTTGTGTTTCTCTATTTTCTGTTCTTGTTGTTCCTCTTTCCTTCAGTGATTCTGCTTGTTAACAGCAGGTGTTCATGCTCAACAATCACTTACATATTCCCTTAATTATCTCACTGCAACACTGCATCAATGTTACTTTTACTCTTTGTAGTGTGGATTTTCCTGTGGGGTAGAAAGGGTTAACAGTGTAAGATTAAAAAGACACTCCCACAAAATGTATTTTACCAGTAATAAACTGTAAGTTATAAAACAGGTTTATACTGGCAACACTGTTGCCAGTAGTTTACTGTAAAATCTTGTTTTTTGGGTCACCGTTGTGCTGAAGAGTAGAGCCTGTGCTTCAGTCCAGGAGAAGATCTACAAACATTGATGATACGCTGCATGTTGCTTTATTTAAAAGGCACTGTCTGTGTTAGTCGCAGAATCCGGTGGAAATCTCTTTATTTACAAAAGTTAATTTTTGTTGTTTTTAATTAAATAAGTTCACAATAATACCTTGCTCACATTATTAATGCATTATAGATTTAGTAGATTCTTTTAAGTTGGTTTCTGCAAGTGAAGTTAGTTAACTCGAGTTTTAGTCCATTTTTACAGTAAATAACTGGCAACACTGTTGCCAGTTATTTACTGTAAAAATGCACTAAAACTAATAAGTTGTAATTTTTTTAGTTAACTCGAGTTTTAGTGCATTTCTACAGTAAATAACTGGCAACAGTGTTGCCAGTATTTTACTGTAAAAAAACCTGGTAAGGTCTAACAGTGCACATCAGAGACCAGTAGCAGCAACACCTTCATCACTGGGAAATGAGATTTAAATTATCTTTGTACACTGTGAAATAATTTGTTGCTGCATTAAATGAAGTAGGCCTACAATCCAAATTGGCTGGTTTAGTCATTTCAGCTGTTAAATCTTGAGTAATCATAAATTGCTTTGTCTTGTGAAAGTAAAAACTGATAAACTTATGTTAATGTAAAAATATTTTGCCATGAGTTATTAATCACATTGCACTGGAGAGTGAAAAAAACTTCTCAGATGACTGTCCTTTGGAGGAAGAACTTTAATTTAATTTATGGCTTTAATTTATTTATACTTGTGCCTATGCCTATTATTTCTGACAGGAGCCCACATGTACAGAAAGGCCTACAGAAGAGTCTGCACACAGCAGTGATACAGAGGTGGGCAGTGTAGAGACAACATTTCCTTTTTATTTGTTGCATGAGGCATGTGTGACACAAACGACACAGGGTGAAACTCGTTCCTTATATGAGTCTTCAACAGAAAAATAGAGTATTTTGAAAAAACAAAAATCAGGGGGAGAAATAGAACTTGACTAAGAAAAAAATGCACTAGAAATAGAGTTGTTTCAAAATAAACTTCAGAGTAAAATACACTATTTCACACAGAGTACTATTGCTGACCTTGCATAATATCTATTTTAAAAAGATGATTGAATAACTTCCCTTTTGTTGGCCAAAGCTCATGTCATTGTGTGCCCTTGTCTTAGAGCTGCATTGTAACTGGTCTGGGGTTTGGGTCAGGGAATGGGGTCATAAAACACCTTTCTCCATGCAGGATCCATGTTGTAATCACCTGTATAATGGAAAAATGCAGTTCTCAGCATACTGTAAGTGTTTGTAATACCGTGAGTTTGATATTTAAAACTTTCCTTAACACGTTCAAATAATGTGCATAAATGTGAATCTCTTAAAATTCTTGAGTCATGCACAGATCCTGGCCATTTTGCTTTCACACTGATTTGTGATATAAAACATGGGTCACACACCATGTAAGAGACTACTCAGTCAACTGCCTTTTAAAAAATATAAATAAAAACTTTTAAATAAAATAATAAATAATTATATAATATTACTAATCTGGAATGTTAAAAATTGTAATAGTAACTTGGCTACACATTTACATTGTAAGCCCCCTTTCTGCTCACAAAATCCCTTCATTGAGGCCTTGATGGGAACATGTGTGTAGTCTACAGTGTATGGCACCAATCACGTAAATTAAGCCTGAGGGACTGTAAGTCATAATCAGCATGGTCATCATGATTGCATTATCTTCATTAAAAATTATAATATACTCTAAGTTGGCAAAAAAAAAAAAAAGTAAATAAAAAAAACTAAGAGCACTAGGTAAACTTTGCGAATGGCACGACAAAAAGCTTATCAAGTTCTCCGCATCTCCAATAGTGTAAAGGAAGCCACTCGGAAAGAATTTAAGGGAAATTCAAACATTTTGTGCTGTTGTTGAAGCCCGACATCGAATCGAACATTAATGTGCATTTCCAACAAAATAATAATGTATTTAAACGACACCCTCACGACAATCGTTTCACGAGAAAAAATAATAATAAATCTCAGAAATTAGGCTACACTATTGCGCTGCAATAAAGGACTTCCCGTATCAGCCGCGATCTAATCCTGTTTACATGAAATAAGCCTGCTCGCAAGCAGGTTCAAGCTGATGGACCTGTTGCTATAACAGCAAATCCAGGATGAGCGTCGAAGAACCAAATGATCCAAGATCATGGCAAATCGCCAACAATCAAATCCAGCTAACTGAGTTAGCGACGTACGAAGAACGAGCCCCTGTTCTCAAGTTGCTGTTATGTGTTGCCTTAAAGGGTAGTTCACTCAAAAATGCCAATGGTCCCCTACAACTGTTTGGTTACAAACATTCTTTAAAATATCTTCTTTTGTGTTTAGCAGAACGTCTCGGTTACGTATGGTAACCCTCGTTCCCTGAGTAGGGAACGGAGATGTCTCGGAGGAGTTTCCAACGAATTTGGGTCACGCTAGGGAGACCAATTGCCTTCGAGTGAATTAAAACAAGGCAATAAACATTGGCATGCGGGATTTGCATTTCGCGTCCCGCCTATCAATGCGGGTATAAAAGTGGAAGTGAACGCACATACAATTGCTTTACGCTGAGGAGCCGGGCGGTGTCCAGTCCTCCACGAAGGTACAGCAAACATGGCGATGGGACGAGACATCTCTGTTCCCTACTCAGGGAACGAGGGTTACCATATGTAACCGAGACGTTCCCATTCGTATGGGAACTCCTACGTCTCATCGGAGGAGTTTCCAAGGAATTGGGATCCCAAATAAAACGCCATGGTGCTGGCCCCTTCCAGCGTCCAGCTGAGCTACCCGCCAAGCAGTTTCTTAGTTTATTTAGCGCGGGAGCTAGCTTGGAAGAAATTACACAGCTGTTCTGCAAGACCTGCTCAGTGAATTTGGATAACACTGGGGAAACGTGCCCAACCTGTAGGAGGGAACGTTGTGGAGCTCTTGGCCCGCCCAAAGGGAGGCACTGGAATAGACATATGTACTAACTCGTAGGGTAGTGAAACATACGGGAGTCCTTGAGGTAGTCCCAGCCCATAGGGTGTGAGTGTACTCAGCAAGGTGGCATCACTGGCAGCCGAGGCGGTATCATTGGCATCTGAACACTGGGGCGAGGGAACTGAAAGCGGTGAGGCAACGTGGTGGCGCACACTGTAATTCTGGCCCTCTTGGACGGCGGAAACTGAGAGTGACGCAATATTATGAAGCTGCAGACTCGGAGCCTGCATCTACAGTCCCCCACCGAGAGTCCCGCATTCTCAGACCCCTCGTTTTTCGAACACAGCGCCTCCTGCTGTTTAAAAGATTGAATAACACCCGCACACAGAGTACAGCGCACGATTATCCAAATGCAATTAAAAACAATAGGATGCAATATTACGGTCTTCAAATAAATTATCCAATAAATATTTGCGTTCCCTGCTTAATGCATGTGCAAAAAAAACCTAATTGGTACTGATGGAAGGGATACAATTAGCCTACAGATTGAATTATCTTCAGAAATATAGCCTAGTATGTGATATTATATTGCTACAATGTTATTTTATATATAATTTATTCACCTATAATTCAACCTATAATGGTCTAATTAACATTACGATGCTAACATTACAAAATCTGGAACAGACCCCCGGAACAGAAACAAAAGGAAAACGAGGCACCCAGAGCCGAAGGCGCAACCGACGGGGGCGGGGCAGCCATAGCCCGCTTCCGAGACATTATGTGCTTTATAACCTCCAACCGCTTCTGGGCGGCGGAGAACTGTTGGTCAAAGTTCTCCACCACATCGCCGAAGAGAAGCAAGAAACTTGTTCTTGTCCAAGTACTTCGTATCCGACAGGGTAAGCCAGAGATGTCGCTCCTGGACCAGGGAACGGACGGTGACTTTCGTCGCCCGTAGGGCAAGGTCCGTCGCCGTGCTCAGCTCTTGGAGCACCCCTGGGTCAGCACCACCCTCCTGCATGTCACAGAGCACCTGGGCCTGGTGGACCTGCAGGAGCGACATGGCATGTAGGGCAGAGGCAGCCTCTCCACACACAGTGTAGGCCTTTCCAGTCAGACTGGAAGAGAACCTACAAGCGCGGGGAGGGGATCGAAGGGTTACCCCGCCAGGAGTAAGCGTAGATGGGACACAGCTGCATCGCCGCCGCGCGCTCCACTGGGGGGATGCCTTCGTATCCCAAAGCTGCTCCGCCATCGAGGGTGGTGAGGGAGGAGGAGGTCAATCTTAGTCTAGCCGCCAGGGGGTTCAACCAAGACTTCGTCACTTCCTCATGCACCTCCAGGAAGACAGGCACCAGAGCGGGGAGCTGAGGAGCAGCATGGACCACTCCAAGAAACCAATCATCGAGCCGGGAAGGTTCAGGATGCGGTGGAGGGTTCCACACAAGCCCAACCTTCTCGGCCGCCCGGGCAGGCATAAGCGTCATCTCCGGGTCCGGCTTGGACAACGTTAACCTGAAGGGGGTAACGCAGCTGAGTCATCATTCCCAGAGCCCACCTCATCTCCCTCCGATGCCGCGATCGACATCTGGTCCTCCGGAGGGGCCCTCTGGTGAGGGATCGCAGTTTTAGTCTCAACACCGCGATGGTCATGTTCCCGCAGTGAGAGCATGACTCATCCACGAGCGCTGCCTCAGCATGCGCGAGGCCCAAGCACATGAGACAGCGATCGTAGCCATCAGATGAAGACATGCGAAATGCAAATCCCGCATGCCAATATTTATTGGCTTGTTTTAATTCACTCGAAGGCAATTGGTCTCCCTAGCGGGATACCAATATCTTTGAAACTCCTCCGACGAGACGTAGGAGTTCCCATACAAAAGGGAACAAAGAAATACAGGTTTGGAAAAACTTGTAGGTGAGCAAATATTGATAGAATTTGAATTTTTTAATCACTTAAAGAGTGACGCAGAAGTTGAGTCGTCACTCTTATATCATACGCTTTATACAATGCAGATTGTTACAAAGCAGCTTTACAGTGATAACAGGGACATTATTCAATCATGCAAACAGTTAATTTTGGCTGTACAGCAGCTCTAAGAGAAAAGTGTCACTATTCAGCTGTCAATTCAGTGTTGATTCCATTCCAATACAGTTCCAAAAAGACAATTGTACTGTGACAAATCTAAAAAAAAATATATATATATATTGGAATTGCATTTCAAACCACCTCCAAATGTGGTTTGAATCAGATTTGAGAAACAGATTTCATGTTGTTTTTGTTGTTGTTGTTGTTGTTGTTGTTTTGTGTTATTGTTATTGTTTTGTGGTCAACAACAATAACTGTTATTGTATTTTTTTATTCTAAACTGTTTTAATTATTTACTGTATTTTATTTTATTTTTTATTCTAAACTGTTTTAATTATTCTGATTTCTTTTGGTTTCTTTTAATTTCTTCTATGTAAGGCACTTTGAATTACCATTGTGTATGATATGTGCTATATAAATAAACTTGCCTTGCCTTGCTGTCCAGACTTTCAAAAACGCATCTGGATAAAATCTAGATATGGTACAATTCAGATTTTTGCTACTAGTCTGAACATAACCTTATTTCTTTAATGCATGCCCAAATGAAACATATTGTGGTTGTTGAATTAATAGTAAAAACAAATAAATAATAATCCTCAAAAAAGAAGATACTGCCAGAGAGAAGATACTGTAAATGGTTCTAAATCTGAAATATTGTAAAGTTATATTAATCTAATGTAGCCCATTTCTGCCATTATATAAATTATTTATCAGAGAAATAGTGGGAATAGCGACCAGTGCTTCATATTACCAGTGATTTCCAAACCTGTCCTGGAGGCCCCTAAGCACTGCATATTTTTACTGTATTTCTTCTTTACTGATCATACCCAGTTCAAGTCTTGCAAATTTTACTAGTGACTTGTTTTATGCCAAATCCCTAATTTTTTCTCACATTAAAGGTCCTATATGTAATTTTTTTTATAAAATAAATCCTTTTTTTATTCCCTGTGTTTGAATGTGTGCACTTTTCGGGTTTTGCTATTATCTCTGAAGGTCAATATTCATATTTATATGTGAGGTCTCCGGGTCGGATTTCCTGCGAAATCCATCAGATGTGACGTGCATGCGCGCTCTCGAGCCTCTCTATCCAGTCAACTATGTCTCTATCCAGTCTCTATACAGTCAACCATGCGACCAACGGCACTTCAGCTGACGACATGGAGTCTGATAAACCCCCAAAACGTCCTGCCTCCAGCACAACACAGACTCAAACACAAACTCCACATAAATATAAAAACAAAAAAGTTTTATCTGCTCAAGCTCGTCAGGCAAAACGTGAATCTGATCGACTCCGGACGAAAACGCGAATCAACATAGTAAACTCTAGTGAAATAGCAAGGTAAACTACATGAAACATGACATGAATACAAAAGAATGTTCCAGGATAACAAAAAAGTAGGTGTTTTAGGATGTAACTTATTTTATTTACTAGATCTATTGACTAAGGTCACTCATCCCACTACTACCATATTGTTTATACACATTTCCAGACACGTTCAGTACAGTAATGTCATTTCCTGCGATCTTACTGATACACTGAAACTGTTCACTAACCGTGTTCGTTATCATATTATAAGGTTGACATTATTTTGATGACTTTCGGTTATGCCGAGTTCAGACTGCATGATTTTAGCCACGATTTTGGCTCGCCGACAGGTTTTGAGAAATCGCCGACAAATGCCCGAAATCACAGGCAAATCGGCGCTCGTTCACGCGAGTGACAATCACGCAGTGTGAATGAACAAAGACTCGAACTGAGAGAATCACAGACGAGTCGCCGACGCCCGTGAGATATTTGGCATGCTAAATATCTGGACCTGTCGGCGATTCAAAATCCTGCTGTGTGAAAAGTGTTTTGACTGAAAACTACATCGGCGATCACCGGCAGCCAGTGAGAGAGCAAGATACAGAGCAGCAGGGAGTTCGGGGAGGAGTTATAGATCACATATCAACATGATATGGCATTGTTTCAACAAAAAAAGCTTCTTCTCGGTCTATTTGGACACAATAAATGGAAGAAAAATTAGTAGAAATTTGGCAGGAGCACTCGTGTCTGTTTCACCAGCTGTACCACAACCGGGTCGGAAAAAAAAGTCTCACGTGAGAACTCCGGTCTTGCACGTGTGGTGTCGCGCGTTGTTTCCTTTTCATATCTCACGCGTGTTTGTTGTGAAATGTAGTTTGCGTGCAGCGTGCTAGACAGAGTCCGTCGGCGATTTTTCTAAAGTCATGCAGTGTGAAACCTTCTGTCGCCGATCCATCGTCCAGTGTGAACACAGCAGCGACTGAATGCTGGCCAAGATAGTCATGCAGTGTGAAAAGAGCAGCGACCTGACTACTTTGAAAATCGTGCAGTCTGAAAGAGCCATTAGGGGTGTCCCGAGAATGTGGAATTTCTGGAAATCAAACAAACAGCTCATCATGGTTCCAGAGTTGTTAACAAACACATACATTTGCTTTTTACAGCACTATACCATGGCAGATTCTCACCAAATGTAATGCACAAAGTATTCTAAACACCAAGTACCTAATTAATTTTGTAATGGTCAGCCGTTCAGATGTAATGTTGTAAGCTTCCAAAGATGTTTGTTTGTTTGTTTATGTGATATTTGAAGAATATGTCAGCATTTGCATTTGCCCAGCCTTTTTCAACTTGAAAGATAACAGGGAGCTGCAGAGTTATGAGCATTTGAGCTGTTCACCATGATGGTCTCTGTGGCAAGCAGGGCTGGTGATTGATAATGGCATGTGATGATTGATTATGAGCGCCACCTGTGCGCCATAACAGCTTTGTATCTGTCACTAAGGCGATACGGAAGCATAAAAGCAGGAGTGACCACAGTGAAGGACGAGAGATGACCAGGCCTAGGCTTTACGTTATGTTTCCTTTTGTGTGTGTTTATTTAATATTAAAATGTTTAAACCTTCACTGGTTGCCACGTGTAATGAGGACGCTGAGGCTGAGTGAGAATCCATGTGCGGAAGTTTCCACAAACAAATACGATAAGGCAGGCAGAGGATCATAACCAAAAACATCCATCCGATCAGGCAACCAAAACAAAGGGGATAATCCAGAAAAACAAAAAACAGATAACCAGGCAGAATCATACACAGTAGACAGACAGGATTAACAGGAAATAACGCTCGGTAAGGCAGGTAAACTGTCAATACTTCGCAATGAGTGGTCGCAACCAGAATGGTCCCTGGTTAAATACAAGGGGGTAATCCATCAGCCGGAAGTTGAAGCCTCGCGGGAGCCGCCATTGTGGCAGAACTTCACCTGCTGTTAGCATTTCATTGACTCCCATTCATTTTGGCGTCACTTTGACAGCAAATAATTTTACATCTGAGGCGTCTAAAGACTTAATTTGTCCATTATTTATTTAAAAACAAAAAAAAAATGTATAAAAAGCTCCCTTGCCTTGTATCTTATGTTATGGCCTTGTATCTTACGTTAATAGGCTAACGATTGCGTCATAACGAATCGACTCTCTGTCACACAGTACAGAAATTACCGTATAGACAGATGGAGAAGTTCGCAGGCAATCGGGGGGAGAAGCCCATAGAGAGTCATAAAGCTGATCCTGCTGCTAGTTCATGGACAGCTAATACTCACTCTCTCCATCTCTGTGAGATTCAGAAGGGAATTTTTCAGATTTCACTCGGACCAGCTATTAGAAGACATACAGGTTGCTCATGTGACAGGCTCAGTACGCCTGGCTATCAGCTTTTAACGGGTTTCAATGTTCTCTGTTGAAATAAATGGGGTTGCTGTGTCCATTTTTTTTTTACTGTCTATAGTTAAATAGTAGTCAAACAGGAAATGAGTGCAGAAGAAGCAGAGGGAGTGGAACACAGTCAGTACTCAGGTGAGGGCTCCCTCTTCTGGTTTGGCATAACACCGTGTCCTCCTTCCCTTATCAAAAAACTTCATCACAGTCTCCAGGTGATGAAAAAGAAGAAGCTTAAAGGTGGGGTAAGCGATATTTCAAAAACGGACAAAACCGTGGCATGGTGGGTGGGCATTAAATATTCTATAAATAATCTGCACTCAACTTCACAGAAAGTTGCTTTTGATCTGTATCCGATAGGAACACAGCAACCATTCGAGCAAGTATTATCAAGTAATTGGCTTTATGCACAGCTGCACTACTTCCTGAACTTAAGCCTGTTCCTTGTTTCCGGTCTGCCATTATTGGACAAATTGATTAATTCAGGTGTGCCTGACCTCAGTAGCCATGGCAACAATAATCAGACACTCCTGAATTAATCAAGTTTGTCCAACAATAGCAGACAGGAAACAAGGAGCTGGCTGGAGTTCAGGAAGCATTGCAGCTGTGCATAAAACCAATTAATTTGATAATAATTACATAACCCTATACTCTTATTTGATCAATGAAAAGCCACTAGGTGTGATAATTAATGACAGCGTGCTCTGACTCTCCATAAACAGAGAATAGGTTAAGAATAGGTAATGAAACATTACCCTTGAAATAAAAGTTGGGTTTTTTTCACAGCTAACATGCAACCCCATTGAATGTGAATGCTTATTTTACTTTAACCCTCTCATCCATAACTTCTCATTCAAAGCGTATACTCACGAGATCCAAACAATAGACTATTTTCTGCTGGATAGACACAACTGCATAACGCTCCAACTTGTGTATCGTAAGTCACTCCACTAGACTATAAACATGACGCTAGTTTAACTGTATTGATTGTTCTTTAGCGTGACTTAAACACACAGCATCTGAATCAACCACACACACTTAGCATAGCTAATGAAAACATAGCTCTTGGAATTAAAAGTGTGGCGAGCAGGACGAGGCCGAGGGCCATGAGAGAGCAACACGAGGCCGGTGGCGTGATTAGTAATGAGCAACACCTGCGCTATGCACCAGTCTCAATCTCCACTGTTGCCGCTCCTCCTTTTATGCTTCCGCTCCTCCATGAGAGATACAAGACCGGTGTGTCGGGCAGGTGTCGCTCATCAGTAATCACGCCACCGGCCTCACGCCACTCTCTCATGGCCCTCTGTCTCGTATCGCTTGCCACAAAAAGGATGAGCCATTAAAGTTATACCGCTAAATGTGGTAAACGTAGTTTGAATCACTAATTCTGCTTATAGACCATTTTGCAAGATGTAAACAACACTGGTCGAGAAGCACTTCCTGTTTCAGTTTTTTAACACTACATAAAAGCTGGGATAAAATACAACCAACAGAACATATAAAACATATCAAAAAGTTAAACAAACTTTTAAGATGTTTTCTTTACATGTGAAATAAAGAAAACAGTTACAAACTGAAACAGGATGTGTTTTTGGACCAGTGTTTACATCTTGTAAAATGGTCTATATCACTTTTAACTGTTTTCATTATCTATGCTGACAGTGTATAAAACAGCTAAGACTGCATGCAGTTAACACTGCTAATTATATGCTTCAGTGATTCACACATGCACTGCTGACATGACACTATTTAAAAACATTTCTAACATGAAGCTAGTTTAAAGGCACAAAACGCAAGTCTCTGAGTTTTTGCAGAACTACGCCCCCTCTGGCGACAAGCGAAACTGCAACCAGAGGTGTGCACGCTTATGCATCACACCATAGACTGTAAAAAAGGATCACACACACACGCACATTTGCACAAGCTGTTCATAACCAAAGGAGCATTATTAATGCCGCACACATCTTTTGTTACAGTCATAATGAGGTAATAGAGTTATAAATCTGCAAGTCATTTAAAATATATGAAAGGAAAGGCATTTGAGTAAATTACACACTTATGTGTGTGTGAGGGGGAAACGGGGGTGGTAGAAAACTTCGCTTTTTGTTTCCATCTATCTCCATGTTGAACTGTTTTATGTGCTTACTGTATCCACTTATGATTGTATCATTATGGAAACACGTTCATGAACAATATAAGTTATTATTTTTATAGGATCTGTTTGAGCCCTAGAGCAGACCAGAGACCTCTCCAAGCAAGTGGTCAAATATTTCCTATATCAAAATCGCAAATAATTTAAATTAAAACTTGAAATTGACAAAAGCAGCCGATTGCCTTTTTTTTTTTGCATCTTAATTTTAAAACAATAGATCTCTATGGACTCCGTCTTGACTCGGACTCGACTCTCTATGGACTCGGTGTCGACTCGGACTCGAGTGAGGTGGTCTCGACTACAACACTGAATAAAATCTCTCATTAAGAAACCGCAATTAGATCCAAATAACTTGGCAAATTACAGACCCATTTCAAATCTTCAATTTATGTCCAAAATACTAGAAAAAGTAGTGTCCGCTCAATTGTACTCTTTTTTGCAAGAAAATGATATCTATGAAAAATTCCAGTCAGGATTCAGACCGCATCATAGTACAGAAACTGCACTAGTTAAAATTACAAATGATTTACTTTTAGCTTCTGACCAAGACTGTATCTCAATACTAGTCCTACTTGATCTTAGCGCTGCGTTCAACACTATAGATCATAAAATACTCTTGGATCGACAAAACTACACTGGTGTTCAGGGACAGGCATTAAGCTGGTTTAGATCGTACTTATCGGACCGTTATCATTTTGTCTGTTTAAATGGGAAAAAATCAAAGATAACGTCAGTAGACTATGGAGTACCGCAAGGATCGGTTTTAGGCCCTCTGCTATTCTCAATATATATGCTGCCACTTGGTAATATTATAAGAAAACATGGAATTAATTTCCACTGTTACGATGACGTCACTCAATTATATATTTCATCACGACCAGATGAAAACACTTACTCATCTAAAATGACAGAGTGTCTCAAAGATATAAAATGCTGGATGACGCATAATTTCCTGCTATTAAATTCAGATAAAACGGAGGTATTACTTATTGGTCCAAAAAACTACTCACAAAACCTCTTACAATACAACTTTAATATAGACGGCTGTCCTGTTACTTTATCCACTACAGTAAAAGACCTGGGTGTTATACTAGACCGCAACTTGTCTTTCGAAAATCATATTTCATATGTTACAAGAACAGCCTTTTTCCACCTTAGAAACATTGCTAAGCTACGTAACATGCTATCTATTTCTGATGCAGAAAAATTAGTTCACGCATTCATGACCTCGAGACTAGATTACTGTAATGCTTTATTAGCCGGTTTTCCTGCATCCTCAATAAACAAGCTACAGTTAGTACAAAATGCAGCTGCTAGAGTTCTTACTAGGTCAAGAAAATATGATCATATAACACCGATTTTATCATCTCTACACTGGTTACCTATTAAGTTCTGTATCAATTACAAAATACTACTACTAACCTATAAAGCCCTAAATGGTTTAGCTCCTATGTACTTAACGGACCTTCTCTCGCCCTACAATCCACCGCGTTCCTTAAGATCACTAAATTCAAGGCTTCTGGTTATTCATAGGATATCGAAGTCCACTAAAGGAGGGAGGGCGTTCTCGCACTTAGCTCCAAAACTCTGGAATAGCCTTCCAGATACGGTCCGAGGCTCTGACTCGCTGACACAGTTTAAAACTAGATTAAAGACGCATCTCTTTAGTCAAGCATTCACATAATGCTTACCTTTTAGTCCTCTGTTATGCCATACGGAACCGTTTGCCACTGAATCTGCTTAACGCACCAGTGGGGCTCGACAGCCTTTTAGACAAACGGGTCGGCGCGTATGGTTGGGTTGCGGAGAGTTGAGGTTACGGAGAGTTTGTGAGATAGTGGTTTTCTAACACCGACTCCCGTATAATGGAAAGCATTATGAACATCAGCTATGCTAATTATTTCCCATCTGCCTTTCTGCTGTTATCTCGGGATGCTTGTCCCGAGAAAAATGGCGTTCGTCAGGTCCAGTTTGGTATCCAGCCTCTCACGGGGATTTCGGATGCCCCAACGCCTGTGAAGAGACGACTCAACGCCTGTGATATGTTATGGTGCCGTTTTATACATAAACAATATTATATTTAATATTTATATATAAACAATATGAATGTAAGCCAGAGGAGAACTGGCCCCCGACTGAGCCTGGGTTCTCCCAAGGTTTTTTCTCCATCCAATCTGATGGAGTTTTGGTTTCTTTACTTTTAATGAAGATGGTAGTGTTAAGCGTCTGCGACTTACTTTCACTTTGATTTGCGATAGATTGCGGCGCGCTGGCTTTATGATTGATGCTCAGCGCTGCTCATCTGAGGTGATGCGCGTCGTCATATATGACTAAAATAACATGACATAACCTATAGCCTGCTTTCAACAACCAGATGCATTTAAACTTGTCCAGTTTTGTCTGGAATACGGCCCAGACCACGTCCTCAAGTGATTTGAGCGATCGGATTCAAATCCGTCTTGAATGTGTTTCGGAGGGCAACCTGGTCTTTTCACGATCGAATAGCTATCCGATCACAGAAAACGCATGTGACCAGGTGTAGGCTAAACAGCTCCTTTGAATCCATCTTCTACTTTTGTGGAAAGTTGACTAAAGTTGTGTTGCTCGAGTTGTCTTCTCTAATACGGAGAATGGCGGCAAATACACTACCTGCAAGACATAGGCACATAGCCAGGCGAGCGTGAACGCGCATGACGTCACGGCCAGTCTCAGATTCGAGCCGAATCCCTCTTATTTATTTTACTGTACAGGATTATAGAGGCAGGGCTCAGAGAAGGGCTCATTCAGCCCATCAGGCGATTGTTTAAGCATGTATGGGTTAGAAAACGGCTATTTTTAACATGAAATGTTGCGCAATGCACCTAATGGCAGAAGTTATAGGTCTAACACATTTATAACACAGAGTCCGCTTTGCTGCTTTGAGAGTTTACATGAGACTAGATAGTGATCTAAGATGGCATCGCTCTGCTGCAGAATTTCAACTGTATCAACATCTATTCATGCTGATTCATTCATAGATGATCATTCATGCTTTTATCTCGTCTCGCTTAGACTATTGGAATGGCCTTCCCGATGCAGTCCGAGCCTCTGACTCGCTGACACAGTTTAAAACTAGATTAAAGACGCTTCTCTTTAGTCAAGCATTCACATAATGCTTACCTTCTAGTCCTCTGTTATGCCATACGGAACCGTTTGCCACTGAAACTGCTTAACGCACCAGCGCTTAACGCTTGTCCCGAGAAAAATGGCGTTCGTCAGGTCCAGTTTTGTGTCCAGCCTCTCACGGGGATTTCGGATGCCCCAACGCCTGTGATGAGACGACTCAACGCCTGTGAAGAGACGACTCAACGCCTGCGATATGTTATGGCGCCGTTTGATTCATAAACAATATTTATATTTAATATTTATATTTAAACAATATGAATGTAAGCCAGAGGAGAACTGGCCCCCGACTGAGCCTGGGTTCTCCCAAGGTTTTTTCTCCATCCAATCTGATGGAGTTTGGTTCCTTGCCACTGTCGCATTGCTTTTGGCTTGCTTTGAGCTTGCTCAGTTGGGGTTATTTAGTGTTTAGCAATGTTGTTGATCTGTGTTGTGCTACTTTCATGTTATCACTGTGAAGCTGCTTTGATACAATCTGTATTGTGAAAAGCGCTATATAAATAAATGTGACTTGACTTGACTTGACTATTGTAACAGTCTTTTTATTTGCCTTAATAAGAAGGATCTTGGTCGTCTCCAGACTGTCCAAAATTCTGCTGCTAGGTTTTAACTCACACGAGCAAAAGGGCACATACTACTCCAGTTTTAGCTTCACTTCTTTGGTTACTAGTGATATTTAGAAATTTTGCACTACAAAATTTTGGACTTAACTTTTAGAGCCTTACAAGGACAGGCACCCCCATACATCTCTGACCTGATACAGCTGCGTACATCCTCACGTAGTCTGCGATCAGCAGGCCAGAGACTATTAGTTGCCCCCCTTACACATTTTAAAACTAGGGGGGGGGGGGGGGGGCGTTCATTCCAAGTTGTTGCACCCAGGTTGTGGAACACTTTGCCTCCTTCCATACACGGCTTGAATTGTGTGGAAAAATGTAAAAGTCAGCTGAAAACTCTGCTTTTTAAAGAGGCTTTTAACTTGATTGTAGGGTGGTTAAGCTGGTCTAATGTGTACATGTTGTTTATTTTATTTTGTTTTTGTGATGCAATGTATTTATGAGAGTTGTTAATGCTTCCTTTTGTTGTGAAGCACTTTGTGATTTTCATCTGAGAAAGTGCTATACAAATAAATTTTACTTACTTACTACTTACTTACTATTCCATGCGATAATATTAGATCTATAGAATGATTACCATAATGAGTAGGTCCTAAAACGTGTTGTCTAACTCCAATTGAGTTTATACCGTCTTTAAATGGCAATCCCAATATGCATCTTTTTCATTACCTACATGTATATTAAAGTCACCAACTATTAGTACTTTATCTGCAGCCAGGAATAACTCTGATAGAAAGTCCGCAAATTCTTTGATAAGAAAGAGTGTGTACGGTTGGTGTTATTTAGGAGTGATAAAGGATCCTAATGAAAGAACTTTCAGAGTCTCCTGGGGCATATGGCAGATGCAGCCGCTTGGCTTCCTACATATGAAGACCGCTTCAGCACTCCGCACTCCCCCACACACAAACACACCTATTTAAACTAATGATGTATTTTGACTTGATGCGGGTGGGTGTGTAATTGTTAACGTTCTGTGTCCATCAACCATTATTTCCACCACTTTAATCAAACCACTCTTTTTTAAAACATGATGTGATTTTATTTCACTCTTTATCCTCTTGGGCCGTATCTCTGCTGCAACTGCACTGCAGAGACCGCCCCTGAGCTACTGCAGGCAGTGAGTTAAAAATTGTTTTCTCCTGTTCGCATGGTCTCTACTAGAGGGTAGGGACTTGCTCACTTTCGGGCAACAAATTGCACCTGGAGATCACGCAGTCTACTCTCACGAGCTGAGACCCCGGTCTGGATTGTGCCCAAGGTGAGGTGATGCCATATCTTCCACAAATGGATGCAAACACTACAACAACAAAGAAAAATTAGATTCTTACCAATTCACACTTAATATTTTTACTAAGGTGAGAAAAAAAGCCATAAAGTATAGATAAAAGGAAAAGCTTAAAGATCAAACAAACTCCTCTCACACACCTCACCACACCAAACATGCGCATGCGCGAGAGAGAGAGAGAGAGAATTATGTTCCAGTGCTGTACACAGTAACACACCGCAAGCTATTTACACCCAATACAAACACTTAGAGGTCATGTTCTCCATCATATTTTGCCTGTAGTTGTTGTTAATTGCTTCTAAATAGGTGTGAAACAGACCTGACATTGGCCCAGGAAACAATCAAATTGGGCTTCAGTGTAAGTTACAAGTCCAATAAAGGGATTTTTTTCAGTAATGTGCAATAAAACAAGAAATAGTATTTAACATAACCTCTTTAAACAACTCTGTTTGATTATCAATCTATATAATAATTATTTTAAAGAGAAACAGATCTAATAAAAGCTGCAAGGCCCTTACATTTATCAACCTTCCTCCAGAGTCTCATTCCACAAGCAGAAGGAAATAGTTATAGATGTGCAATTAAAATGATGAAGCACCACTTTCTTGGGTCTCTAAGTATGTATCCCCCATCTTAGTGATTCATGCAGACTTAGTGACTTGCCCAGAGGCAGATGTCACCAGTAAGATGTGGTGTAAAGGTTGTGCAGTTACTTTCTCCAAGTAGGTACAGATACACTCAGATGTTTTTTTACACCATATATTGTAGAATTAAAGGGCACCTATTATGCCCCTTTTTTTGGTCTTGGGTGTCCCCAGAATGTATTTGTGAAGTTTCTGTTCAAAATTTTCTGTTGCTAATTTATTATAACCATTTGAAAATGTCATTTTGGGGCCTGTTTAAAAATTAGCTGTTTTGGGTGTATACTACCTTAAATAAAAATGAGCTGTATATCCCCGCCCTGCCTTTGGATGAGGGCGTAACTTGATACCTATGGCAGTCGGTCTAAGCAGAAGGGGAGAGTGAGAGACGCGCTGTTTTGTCTGTCATTCTGCGTACGTTTGAATCGGAATATATAAATAGTACGAAGAGACTCCGGCAGAATAAACACAAATGAGAATGGACCAGTACGTCTCGGTATGGTTATTTGATACATTTATGTACTTATAGAGTCGTAATCGCGTCTTTTTGCAAGTATGGATGTGCAACACACACACAAACAACATTTTTTTAAACTACATACACATTCTGTGATAAAGTTTGCTACGTACAAGCAAAATTACATTTATGCGAGGGACCTGTGGCGTCATGTTTACTTGTCATACAGGTGCTTCTGTGGCAAATGTGAGAAGATGGCTAACTAACTGAGGGAGGGAGAAACCAAGGCGGCGCCGACTGGTTGACAGGCCGAGGTGGAGTGAAGGGCTCAGAGACAGAGTATCCTCGTGCCAAGGTGGAGCTGGAAACTTGAAGACCTGAAAAGAATCAGAGTTGCTGGTTGGAACCAACTGAGGAGGAGCCGAGTAACTGAATGGAGGCAGTGGAGGAGGTCCAAGGAACTACTGGCTTCAGTAGAAGAAGCAGGAGAGAGGCTGGTTAGGATCATCAGAGACGCAGGAGACTTAGAGCATGGTGGGAACAGTGGAAAAGTGAGCTGGTCATGATGAGTGGTGACTTTGGGGAAATTACCTTCTCAAATTCCTCCAAATAATTCTCAAAGGCCAAATATAGCTCACACTGAGTTACAGGTTGGTGTTGTAAATGACACATAGCGAGTGATCTGGGTAAGAGGTAAGGGACACCAGGTCTAAAAAGTACTTTGTGTGGTCATTGAAAGCGAGATCTTCTTGGTACACCAAAAGGAGAAATACTGCACTCAAATCGTATTTGTAGTCAAACTGTAATTGTGATTTTTTTTTTAACAAAAAAAAAATATATATATATATATATATATATATATATATTCATTCTTGGGTTCTCCATTCTGTTACATGTAATACAATGCGCACAAATCAAAGTAGTCAAAAATCCTATTTAATAAAACAAGGAGAGTACACATGAGAATTAGATAAAGCAACTACACTCAAACAGCAGTGGAGCCCTGCACTTCAGCCATATAACTGACAGGTCTGATTCAGGTGAGTCAAAACAAATCAAAACTTCTAGTTCGTCTGCTGGACTAGGGGTTCAAACCACATTTCGACATTCAATCATTGCCGCTTACGTTTTGCATCAGTATTGCTAACATTTCAATATTTTAGTGAATGTAAGTGAGCTACGCTCATATTCTATTTAACATTTTAGGCTTCCTCTCATCTGAGAGTTATCAAACTGATGCCTTCGACCTCCAGAGTTCCATTGAAATATAATGTCTTTGCATAGAAAAAGGTCTCTCTCTTTGTTTTAGAGTTTTTAGGCCCTTCACTTTTTAAGCTCTGTGCTAAGCATAGCAGCGCTTAGTAGGTATTTTTTCAGTATGGCAGACCTCCTCTTCCTTAAGATGTACCCTTGCCTTCATTCAGAGTCCAGTCAAGTTTGGTGTCTCTCCTCTTCTATGTATGTTACTGTCTTGTGGATTATTATTAAAGACTATGTATGAACTTCATCACTTGTCTATCTTCAGTGTGTTCCTGCACACCCTGCTGACAGATTCCACTATAAGAAACATATTACAGAGGGGTGATTTGAATCTGAATGGAAAGGCTGACAAACGTGTACAAGAAAACTAGTCTGGAGTTTTACATCCATCATTGACTTGTTCGTTCACACGAACGTGAGCTGCATTACATGTGGGATTGAAACGGCTACAAAGAAATCTCTAAAGTTTATTTTGGTCATGGCTCGTCTTGAAAAACGAAGACAATTTGACGGTCGTCATAGAAGAAGTCAGGAACTGCAGGACTGGGAGTTGATCGCAATGGTCATTAATCAGATGTCGGTGAACATGTAAAACTAACGATCAAAGACTCAGATTTTAGGATTTGCCAAATTTGTCTCAGACGGCCAAATCGTGACCAAAATCGCACACAGTATGAGCCCGGCTTTACACTGCCACAGCAAGACACCCATTGAGTAGAAACACCTACTACATCACCTAATAATGATTTACGAGTTCACACTTGCATTTAATAAAACAGAGTAAAGGTTATGGGTATTTGACGTGCTGTCCGAGGAGAGGACTCTGAGCTCGGTATTTGGCCTGAACCCAGAGTACGCTCTCATCCCAGGTTGGGATAGCAAGTTCTCTTCTGATAGACAGAAGTGAGGAAATGGGGTGGTAGAGGGATGCTGGAAAACTGTCTTGGAACAGAGGTAAGTCTGCTGTATATATACTTTTTATATATGTGACTGCTTTACTTGAAATGTAGTCTGTTAAAGCATCATAAGTAACTGATAAGTCTATCATTATCATTGAAAAGGTTTAAACAAGCAGATTAAATTTGCAGATGATGTTGCCTTGGTTGGGCTTTTGACAGATAATGATCAGGACTATAGATCTGAGATTGACCAATTTTATGAATGGTGTTGTGGAAATTCACTATTTTTAAACATTTAAAAAACAAAAGAAATGGTCATAGATTTTAGAAAAAAGCCCCTTCCATTGCAACCAGTTACTATTAATGAGATAGTTATTGAGACTGTGAATGAGTATAAGTACTTGGGTACCATTATTGATCATAAACTCTCTTGGTCGGCGAACACATTAGCAAGATACTCAAAAGCACAGCAACGGCTCTTTTTTTTAAGAAAATTGCGCAGTTTTAATGCAGAGAATAGTACCCTGACACTGTTCTATTTGACTTTTATTCAGAGTGTGGTGACTTTTGCAATCCAGTGTTGGGGGGGGAGGTCTTTCTATCCAGAATAGGAACATGCTGGATAAGGTGACAAAAATGGGTAGGAGAATCACTAGATCTGATGTGAAAAGAGTCACAAATCTTACTGACCAGTATACCCTCAAGTTGGCACTGAGGATTCTGGAGGATCCATTGCACCCACTTCACACAGAATTTTCCCACCTCCCCTCTGGACGTAGATTTAGAATGCCCCGAACTAAAACTAAACGACACATCACTTCATTTGTGCCGAGGAGCATTCAACTACTTAACGAATCATCCATGGGCACATAGATTGATTTTGAATGTGCATTATTGAATATATATCTATTTATTGATTCTTTTAAGCTGCGGAATATTTTAGAGTTGTCAAATTGATATATTCCATGTCACTTTTGTCTTTATTCTTCTTTATTTATGTTTATTTTATGTTTTTTGTGGTTATGTTTATTATGGTTCCCATGAGTGTAAAACAAATTCCCCTTTGGGGGCAATAAAGGTTTCATTCATTCATTCAATACAAAAAACATATTTTTATTTTTGTGACCAAACTATACCAAGTATTTGTATGAAAAAATCGCTGCCGATGCACATAACAACAGATGAGGCTTTTGGTTTACTTTTGCTATTTAACTTCTAGAAACATCAGTAAACCATAGTAAATCACACAGCTTTATTTAGAGCAGGTTGTCTTGATTCAAACGAGCCCAAACACAAAATAACATGACATGTAGATCTTTAGAAAATCCACTTTAGTGACAAGACATGCTTATGTGGCGCTAAAGGACTTCTGTGTATGTGAGGTAAATTGTGCCATGAATTATTTACCGAAGGAGACAGTTGTGTACATTTACTTTAGAGTAGGGTACATCACCACCACAAGTGCATAAGACTAACATCGTGGAAAAATATGTCACCATGTGAGATTCAAATTATACAGTACATTGTCAGCAGAGCTGTAGTAAAACAGTTTTCAGTAAAACAGTAGCCTAATTAAAATGAGCCACACTATTCGACCTAGCAACAACTTTAAAGATGAACACATACATTCAATAATTATAAACCAGTAATATAATCTGAAATGTGCCAATCTGCACTTCTTTGGAACATAAAAGTTATTTTGAGACTTATAATTCAAGACTTATCCATGTTCCTCAACAATATGATTATTGACTCAGTATTTGTAAATGTAATCACTTGAAAACACTGTACTCTGCTTGCTCAATGGAATAAAGCTAAGAATAAAAAAAATAGATACTGCTTTATACTGTGGGAAGTGGTCTGTCAGCTCTTTGAGCCATCGTATCTTACTGAATCATTATAAGTTTTGGGTTGTTAGAATACTAGATTAATAAAAAATGCCGTTTTGGGTCTAAGCCACCCTGAAATGTAGGACTGACACTGTTTCACTGTAATCACAATGTGGTAGAATTGTTTAAACTTTTTGGTTTGGTTCAGCTACTTAATCAGACCGCAGAAGACTATAGGACTGCTGAGAGAATTATTGGTTCTCCTCTTCCTACTCTCCAAGAACTGTACTCATCCAGAGTGAGGAAAAAGGCCTAGGAAATCACTGGACCCTTCACATCCAAGTTCACATCATTTTGACTGTGCTGGATGTGATGTGTATGTTTTGTGTAATGTGGTCAGGATTGTGTAAAAGGTCAATGTTAGTTTTTATAATGTATTTGATACATGATTGTGCAATGTGTGCTATGTTTTAGGAATATGTTTTTTTTTAGAAAGGCCTGACCAGGGACTGGGGTTGCATTTACACATTTTGTTATGGCTTTGCCTATTACAACTATGTATGTAATAATGTGCGCTGCATTGTCCCTGACAAATAAACTAATAAATAAAAAAATAAAAAAATTTAATTCAACACTTTACTGCTTCATACATCATCTGTTTGAACTAGAATAAAGTTCAAAATAAGCCTATAATCAATGACGTGGAGTCAAAGTTTTTTAATCAGTTTTATTTTGATAAACATGATAAACATGACACAATATAACATCGCGACTACATGAAAATACTGTTTACTGTTATAGAAAACTGATTTGTGAGCTTTAGCGGAACTAAATGTGCGAGAATAAACACGAAACGCACGTGATCGTTGTCATGCGTTGAACCCTGCGAATCGTGGAGCAGCTGTGACATCATCAGAGCTCGTGCAGCCGCTCTTGAGAAGCTGCGCTGGCTGAGTCCTCTGGCTACTCTAGTATCGCTCTTGCGGTACTTTGATGGCATACATCACAGTCACGTGGAGTCAGCGCTGCATCAAGTCGGACAAAATTTCTAACCGGCATGCACTGTTTCAAGTCAGCCGCCGATCGGTCAGAGCTGCATGAAGTCGAACAAGCCTAATAGAAGCAAGCAGAACATGGTTCGTTTGTGAAGCACACGCAGCGTCATCACGTATCTGTGTTTAAAAACTAAGCTCAGACTCGATTCTGAAATTCTCTGAATCGATCCAGGATTGTTCGGGAGAGAATAAATAACACAATATCACATACATTAAAAATAAACTGTTCTTTTCTGAATGCCAGACCGCGTAGTTGATGCTTGATCTTGCAGTCTGCTCCCGCGTGTCACGTGACCAGTGTAATCGCAGCTCTTGTGATTATAAAATCGCGTTTCATCATATCGCGATTTTATCGCAAATGCAATTAATCGTTCAGCCCTAATTAGAATGGGTGTTAAGCACAATAAGACAGGGCTATTCGCCACAGTTCGATCGCCGCCCTCCATGCTTTCGAGCGCGGCTTGAAAATACTGTGAATATGGAAGCAGCAGTCCTAGTATGTTCGGACAAAAGGTCTGTGGTGTCCTACTTGAGCCGTCAGGGCGGAGTCAGATTCATAAACCTCTGAAATCTGGCAGAACGCATACTAGTTTGGTCTTAACTCCACCTGCGCTCGCTGAGAGCGTCGCACGTGCCAGGCCACCTGAACGATGGCCCAGACAAACTGTCCAGAGACAACGTTCCCCCAGGGGAACGGTCCCTGCAACCCCAAAAAGTCCAGAAATGATGGCGCCTATTCGGCAGAGCGGAAGTCGACCTCTTTGAGTCAGAAGACATTGCTCACTGCCCAGTACTCTTCTTGAAGAGCGACGACACGCTGGCCCAGGACTGGCCCATTTGTTTCGTTTGGTGGGCACACTAAAGGGTTCGCCACCTCGAAACAGAGACTGTCTAGATGGATAGTGGATGCTATTGCGGCTGTGTACGTGTCAAAAGGCCTGCAATGCCCGATGGGTGTCAAGGCTCACTCCACTAGAGGCATCCAGTAGGATTTCCATTCATGACATATGTGTGGCGGCGGCTGGGCTTCCCCGTCCACCTTTGTCAGATTTTAAAATCTGGAAGTTCCCGCCCAGCAGGCAAAACTTCTAGCGGTATTGTGTAAACAACACAAACAGCTCTCCTGGTGAGCTGCACTATTGGGTTGCTATATACTTACACAGACCGGCACCGCCGCTCTGCTGTTCCCTCTAAAAAGTGCTTATGTGCTGGCCCGCACGGTTGCTGTCCCGCACGGTTGCACCTATTTTTCCCACTTTCAGGGCTCCCCGGTTTCCCCCTGGGCTCATGTAGTGGATGCTTGGAGAACCTCTCGTAAGAGAACGTATTGGTTAGCTAACGTAACCTTGGTTCTCTCTAGAAGAGGGAACGAGTATTGCGTAACCAGCCGTGCTCACGCCACGAGCGACTTTCGCTTCAGTCGATGAAAACCCGGGAAGCAGCCTCTGAACCTCGCTTATATACACACATATACATTCGCTTATATACACATATATACATATATACCTATTAGCTGGCTAGATAGCCCGCTCTAGGTCTGGCAGCTGCTGCACTGTTGACAATGGATACAAATTTAAGTATACATTTTTGGCTTCAGTATCTCAGAAAAGATTAACCTTTCCCCGGAGCATAAGTTGGCTTACGCAATACTCGTTCCCTCTTCTAGAGAGAACCGAGGTTACGTTAGGTAACCGATACGTTTTTCATCCAAACTGAAACATCAGAAAATGCCTAGTGTGGACGGAGAGCGTTTTTAAACAAAAATGCCATTTTCAAATGTATCCGGATTAATGTGGACGTAGCCTTTGTTGTGCATTGAATGTTTCTTGTCCAGGTTCCTCGTCCTTGTTTCTGTTTCAGTTTCTGTTCCATGCCTTGCCATGCTTTTGTTTAGTGTTTTTAGTTATCTAATTAAAGTTTGCATTTGGGTCCTAACCAGCTTGCATCCAGGCACTCATTACAGTGTGAACATGTAAAACGCATGCGCATGACATCACAGTTTTCACAAATTCACGCTTTTTGTTGCTTACATGTACACAGTAAAGCCATTGGTTTCAAAACCTTGCACTTTGAAACCGTTTTCAAAAGCTTGTGTTTTCAGGCCCCCAAAACATAAAAAGTGTTGTGTAAACATACCCAAAATGAACAACTAAACGAGACACAGGTTGAACCAAATCAGTTAATATAGAAACAAAAAATTACTAAAAACCCAAAGGAAACTGGAACAAAACAAGGAACACAAATAAAACAGAATGCAATAATATAAAAAAAGAATCTCTACGCAGACAAACAATATTGTATGTGACAATATTATATGAATACATAACATAATAATAATAATAATACATTTAGATTATCAATGTTAGAAACTTTAATCATTTTAAATTTTAATAATTTAAAACATGCATATTCATGATTATTTTAGTTAGTCACATGACATTCAAAAAAATATAAAATATTTGGTAACACTTTATTTCGATAGTCCACTTTAGACATTGTACTAACTATAAGTAACTTTTCAACTACATGTCAACTAACTGTCATTAGCAACCCAGTCTCATCCCAAGACGTCATATAACTGACGTTTTGGGACGTCTTTTGACCATACGTCAATATTCGCCTTTTTAGGGCCCCCTTAAACGTAGGTAGATGAGGTTATGGGATCCTAACTCTACCCCATACCTAAACCTAACCCTAAACCTAACCCGTCACCTAACTGACGTTAAAGGTAAAGCGTCAGTTGTATGACGGCCCGGGATCGCCATCTACCGACGTTTAAGGGGGCCCTAAAAAGGCGGATATTGACGTATGGTCAAAATACGTCCCAAAACGTCAGTTATATGACTTTTTGGGATGAGACTGTGTTATCATTAGAGAATTAGTGGACTGTGAGCTTAATTTCTGCTAACACTTTATTTTGTTGGTCCCACAACAGGCATTCAACTGACTATAAGTAACTTGGCGACTACAAGTAAACTTATTCTCCTAACCCAAAGCCTAAACTAAACCTAACCATAACCTAACAGTGTACTGACAGTCCAGTCTACTATAATATATTAATACTCTAATAAGAGTTTCTTGACATGTAGTTGAAAAGTTACTTATAATTAGTAGAAAGTCTAAAGTGACTATCCAAATAAAGTGTAACCTCACTTTTTGCAATATATATATATATATATATATATATCCCTCTACAGCATAGTGTTGCCCTCAGGCAACAGAAAGTTTTCTTAAGCCCTATGTTCAGTACATTTTTCTTTAAATGATTGCAACCAATTAGAAAGTTTGAAAAAGTATCAAAGAACAGTCCAATAAGGTTTGGGAGTCACCATCAAGCACCATTTGAAGGTGGGAAGTCCTTTTCTGGCACATGGTTACAGGAGCACATGTTGTGAGTTGAAAGCAAGATTATGTGCTTAAGTGATCTTCTTTAAAATGACATTGACTGTATATAAAAAATATGTGTGTCTGTATGAAGGTGTAGAAAAGTAGTTGTTCTAGGACTTTAAAGATGTTCACACCTTCATCTTACTTACTAATCAGTGGTAATTAGTAGCAAAGTACAGTCTGCTTAGCAGGATTGTGGCTTACTTGTGATACTTGTGAGGGCCAAATGTCCTCACTTATATAGTGAAATATTATGACAACCGACTAAAGAGGACAGTGTGTGTGTGTGTGTGTGTGTTGCACTACAACAGTGGTATTGTTGGTGACGAGAGGCACAGCTGCTGTGCTCAGGTACATTAAAATGTAATTAAAGAAGCTTCATTAGAGGCATGTCTTAGGAGAAGCACACATTCCCTTTACTGAGTCACATGCACACATGCTCCACGGGCTTCCACATCTACACAAGCAAATGCTTGTGTGCTTTAAGAGAGGATAGAACAAGAATGCTTTCAAACGCATTAAAGTCTAATTAAATGATAGCTGTAATCCTTTTAGATACCAAATGAAACCAAATCACGCTGGCATTTTATGCACATCTTTATTTCAGTCGACTGGAAACTGTTCGGCTCTTTTTATGTAACCATGAACCAGTCCACATCTGCAGCCGCAGAAAGATTTCCACAAAAAGAGTTAGATTCCCCATTGTTCACAAACTTCTGCACATGCATTGTTCAATATTGTGGTTAATTTAATTACATTTTGGCAAGCAATACAACTTGCATTTTAAAATCATATTTGTAATTTGTCTCAAGATATTTTTCTCCAACTTAAATACATGAAAGATTTGTGTGTGTGTGTGTGTGTGTGTGTGTGTGTGTGTGTGTGTTCAGACTGCAGTTGTGTGGCCATATTGGTTGTGCAATTTTGTGCAGAGGTTTAGAGCATCTGAGATATTTCAATTTTGAGTGCACAGTGTTAAAATCTGAACACACTAGTTCACAAAAAAACTCACACATTTGATTAAGAAGATATAAATATAAGATATAAGATTCTGATTAAGATAATTGTGTGCAATAATTATGTTTCAAGAGGAAGAATCAAGATAGGCTAATCCAGTTTCAAGAAAGAAAACACCACATGTAAAATTAATCATATTCAGAAATAGCCCACTTACAATTTACATTTAAAGCTTTTATTACAGATAAATGACTAAATTCTAAAAGTGAATAAATGTAAATGAACAAAAATTTAAGTTGCATTTACAATTCACCTTTGGCTAAGCCCCGCCCCCCTTAGTTACTGTTGCTATATCCATCAAACTTCTGGGCTCTAGTTTGGTATCAACATGGCTTATGCTGTGACAGCTCTTCCTGCTGAAATGTTTTCAAACTTTTATAAAGCAGCAAATAAAATGTCCGATAGAAGTAGGCAAAAGGGGCTGCAATATGCTTTTGAAGGCTATATTCAAGACATACAGGTGAAACGCAAGAAACAACAAGGCATCCAAAATAGAGGCAAAAGCATAACGTTACCGGTCACAGTCAAAAACTGAACCACCGCATTTCCTACTAAACGAGACGGAGGCTGGGACTAACAATATCAGGGAGCAACACTCTTCATGCAAAGCTGGGTAGGTCTCTATTCACTTCTATAATCATTATTACAAAGCAAACTGATTACACGTGTATCCACAAGTTTCCTACGCCCCATGAGGCCTTGCGTCAAAAGTGGGCGCGACTTCCGGTTGGAAGTAAACAAAGCGTGATTTAACATGCTTGACACTCGTTCATTCAACAGTTGACAGTCATTCATGTTATAGCGATCCAAACTAGCTAATGATGTGGGAACATAACCTCAACGAAATTCAAAAGGGTGAAATAACAGTACCTTTACCCTCCGCAGTAGTTGATTGGGAGTATTATAATAACATTATTAATAATCAATACTCATCAAGGAATGGTGACAGACAGTTGTGCGAGCTGACAAACAATTAAAATAAAAAATACACACTTAGTCATTGTGCTTTGGAGTTTATTCAAAATTATAAATGAATGTGCTGCTTGAATACATTAACTGGCACATTTGGTAATCTGTCAACACAGGCTTTGATCCTGAGTTTAGCTGTAACATCAGTAGCGAACAGCCAATCACATGCTGATAGAGTTTATAGAATATTAAGAATTTAAACAAATGTACACAGGAAGATTCGTCGTCTTTTGGGAGGTGATGGAAACTACAGTCGTTGGCAGGATCAGAGACGCTGGCAGGAGCACTCTGATTTCGTTTTCAGCTTATGTTCAAAACAATCACGTTTAAGCCACTGAACTAGTTTAATCCGGTTATACATACAACCGCGAACAGCACATGTTGTCCATGAACTCCGTAACACCATCTCTCATAAAGATTTGCGTCTTTAAATAGTAAAATAATTCTCCGAAAAACAGCTAGCCTCTTCGCTAACTAACATACAAAATACCATTGGAATGCTACTTCCGCCGCGTCACCGGAAGTTTCACCCACTTTATTTTTTACAGGAGCACCCCTCGGAAACTTGTGGATAAAGTTGTATTTATTAGCAGCGTGTGCTAGCGTATCAACAACCGGTATGAGAACCGAAATCATAACCTAAAACATTATAAAACGGTCTAAGTAGTATAACTTCACAGTCAGGTTAGAAGCAAAAAAGATGTGCTTGTTGATCTTTGAGGGGTTTAGCTGACTGAGGACGTCCATACAGTTTACTCCAAAGACAACACTTCAGGATTTGACCGGTTTTGGGAAGGGAAAAAACAAACACCCCCCTCCAACCTCTCAGGGAAACACGCAAGCTATCTGTGTTACATATACCCCAGGCACAATGTTTAACCATATTTTTGATAAAACTACGATGGTAATAGCCTGCCGAGACCAAAAAAATGAGACGCCTGTGTTGAAAGTCAATGGAGCGCTGTGAAAAAGTGTCCGACCTCTGTGGGAGCTCGTTCTTGGCTGCGCTGTGATTGGTCAATCTACATTCTAGGGCGTGGCTTAGCCAAAGGTGAATTCTGTAAATGTAAATGTAGTGTAGTGATAGCATGGTAAAAACACAATAACATGTTGGTAAAAACACAATAACATGTAAAACTTTGAAAATGAGGTGCATTCACCCATTAATGAAAAGTTACTGATTCGATGCTATGGTTTATTTGAAAAATATTAAGTTATGACTGAGTTATGAATGAGTTTTAAAAGCTTAGGTTGACTTCATGCCTTACTTATATTTAATTTATTTTATTTAATCCAGAGAATGGTGAAAAAAAATTAACTAAATTTAATATAGGTTTGGTCTAATGTGTTTATTGCATATTTATGGTGGTGGTGATGGTGCAGTGGATAAGACACATGCCTTTGGTGTGAGAGACCGGGCTCGAATCGACTGTGAGACACCAATGTGTCCCTGAGCAAGACACTTAACCCCTAGTTGCTCCAGAGGCGTGCGACCTCTGACATAAAAAACAATTGTCAGCTAAATGAATAAATGTAAAATATTTATTTTTTAATTTTGTTCCTAGAGGCAATATTGTTGACTTAAATAGACAGACACTATTGGATGAGAACTTAACTGAGCTGGTGATGATGACATCACTGTTTTCATCACTGACATCACAAGTTATTGAACAAAACTGAATCAACACTAAACTGATTTTAACAAATGACTGTTTCCTTTAGACTGATGACTGTCTTTTTAGACCAATTCTCAAAGGAGAATTGAATTCTCTTTACATCCTTGAATCATTATTTTCCTATTTATCACTGTAAAGAAGCTTTGAAACAATCTGTATTATATAAAGTGCTACTGAAAATATGATGACTTATTGAAAGGCATATTGACTTGACTAGACATTAATACTAAAACATCCAAAGTGAATTGGAAATTGACCACATATTACCAAACAAAAACAAAAATATTATACTCACTGCCTTTTTGTTATATTAATTTAAATTTGGGACAAACCATTTACAAATTTAAAGACTCATCATCATCATCACCATCATCCTAACATTATTCCTGCTCATTAGTCTTCAAGCCAGCGAGCCTTCCAGTCACATTTTGTCTGCCGGCAAACAGATAAAAACAGTCATTACTCTGCCAGTATCATCTCAACGATCTACTTTCCAGTCACTCACCTGTTTACATCCTGTGTGTGTCAATAAAACTCTGTTTGGATTCTATTGCTTACCTTAGCATAGACACTGAAACGGACAGCATTGACATAATGACAGAATCTAAAATTTAATTAATTTACCTCTCCATGTTAAACTAGTCCCGTCCTAATAGGACTATAGATGGCTATACTATGCTTTTGGGAAACGCACCCCAGGTTAGGTGGATTGGATATGCCAAAATTGTAGAATTATCAATGTGTGAGTGTGAATGTGTCCCAGCACTCTTACTGCTGGGTTGTGGCAGAATGGGCATCCGGCGTTACACTTCATCAAGATGTGTGTGAGAAGGCTCGCTGGCTTGAAGACGAGATAATCACTGAAGACTGAGGAAGACCGAAGACTAGACAGTTCAAGACGGAAGCACACAGGTATGTATCCACAGGTTGGTCATCGGGTAAGTGATCAGGGATGAACGTGGAGATGCAGGGATGGTAAGAGGAGCAAGCGAAGGGATGATGATAGGGGCGGCGAATCGACGGTAGTTTTCCGAAAGCACAAACCCAGAGACAACAGTCACCGACACAACCCAGCCATATATATATATATATATAGATATATATATACAAAAGACTTGGATATGTGTATTATAATTCATTTTTCAACTTAGTTTTTTCGTTTCATGATTTTTTTTCTAAATAAAATCAGTAAATTTATTCTCTTTTTTTGTATATTTAAATTCTATTTACAAACTCACCACACACAATAATGGTCAATTACTGTAATTTTTTGAAAGCTAATCTTTTTCTGAAAAAAAAAAAGATGACACCTTGCACATAAAGATAGCACATTGTTTTGGAATTTTTCAGTCAAAAAATCTAATTGTGAGAAAAACACCTAGCCTATTTTAGCTTCGGGTTCTAAAGGGTTAACCTGGCATACACATAACACTATCGCATTTCTATAATTCACATCTGCTAAAGGATTGTTAGGCTGCATAAAATAGGTCAACCGAAACCGGGAAGACTTCCAAGAACACTCGATGTACTTGTTACATCATAAAAAGAAAATGCCATCTACGCTAATATCAGTTTTTTCTGTTTATTCTGAGGTTACCGTAGTCAGTTGTATACGGTCCGTACCAGCCCGTTCTCATCCCAAGGCGTCATATACGACGCTTTTGCCAAAGCGTAGACATCCAACGCACATGGCACCCTTTAGCGTCAAAAGTGTCGGTATATGGCAAAAGTGTCAGTATATGACGCCTTGGGATGAGAATGTGTTGTCCGTATATAGATCAGATGATCTACACAGAACCACTACGCAGCCCTGGATGTCAGCAGAGATCCTCCTGTCAACTAAAAAAATTCCTGTGAAGGATCCTAGTAGATCCTCAGCAATGACCACAAGAACCAGACAAGTCATATGCACAGACCTTCATCCAGCTTCATCTCCATACTGGCATGACAAATCTGGACAGGGTATCCCAATAACGTTGTCTCTTAGCACGCGATGAAGACTCTAAAGGTATACCTTTTCTAGGTGTATGTTTCCCTTAGGAGGTTGCTTGAGGTATACCTTCTTATGTGTGACATTACCAGGTGCTGTCCATGGCAGTGGTGCTGTATTGGTTGATATTGATGGCTTGAGAATCGATTATTTACTCTATGCAGGGGCTGCTTCACTGCATTTAGATAGAAAGCATTGTTCTTTGTAAAAAAGCACTTCAGAAATAGTTGAAATTGTATTTTCCAGGACTCATGGCTTATTATAAAAATAATCTGCAAATAATGTGCAAACCTAATGCCCAAATGTACCATGCCTCAACCTGCTACACTAACTGTCAGATGCCTTCACTGGCCTTTGAAAGGGTCGTTATCATAATATATTTGCTATAGTGTCTTCATTTACTCCCCAACCAGGTTCGATTGTCTAGCAGCCGCTTAGAACACAATTTGTTCTAAATTAAGTCATATCAGTTCGTTCTTCAATTTCGCTGGAAGTACATCATAGCGAAGTATATCTTCGCTTCATCCTCTGAAGAGACAGGAATGATGAACAGTTCTCCAAGGTTACAATAAACAATGTTTTACAATGTACGCATACTGTAGTAAACACGGACATAAAAAATTGCGTGATGCATGGAATCAACACGAGCGCGAGTAAATACAGAATTGATATTTTTGGATAAACAAACCATTTACAGTTTTAGAACAGTTATTTTGACATGTTTTTCTGTGATTATTGCATTGTTCAGCATGAAGCGCTGCACCATACCCTGCACCATACTCATGATGTTCAGTCAAACAGAGAAGACTCTTATTTTATCCCACTTATGATGAGTCCATAAGTTGTTTAGCGGTGTGATTTCAGCCATAGCAGGGAACAGATGAGTGTGAGAGAGAGCTCTCTGGATGTGTGCTCTCACATTAGGTCCAATTATACCCAAAGGTAATTATCCATAACATCTGTATTTCAAAACGAGCATTTAATCTTCTCCCGCTGTTAATGACATCCTCTGTGGCTGACGTTTGGCAGGAGTCCATTTCCACACACACACCATCACCCGGCATGTATCCAGCGCTTTACAAACAAGCTCTGATACATACATAAAATACCAGCAACCTGTGTGGACACTAAAATATTTTTGTCATTTGTTGTTTACTATTGCTGTTAATTCAATTCAGACACACTGTGCCGTTCTGTTCATACCGAAAGAAGATAGCAGATATTCAAGAATTGTTAAAAGAATTGAACATCCTCAAAATCTTTCGGTCTCAGTGTTTTATAAAACATCGCACTTTGTGAGGTTTGAATTAGCAAACTATTAGCAAATGACCCTGAGTTTAAGCCATCACAACAGTGACTTGTGTAACGAATCAGCTCTTTTGAATATTAATAATCAATAATAACATGTTATTAATAATTAATTATGAATATTTGGGGTTCCATGAAACTATGAGAAGAAACGTCACCATTTCATTTTCAAAGCATCAAATCAAAAGTATACTTGCATGCCTGGGTAGTAAACACTATTATCAAAGTTGTTGAAAATTGAAGTTGTTGATGATTCTGCGAGTGTCAAATGTTGAAGTCCCAATCATTTTCTTCATTGTTGGATGAAGAAGATATGATGAACTTGCATGGCTGGAGTGCAGACTGTGGCCTGCCAGCCCTGGTCCGGGAGGACACGCAGAGTAAAGGGTGTGAGTTGTGGCGGACTTCTTCTGCCTGAGGAGAAGTCGTGGTGCACTCCTGAGGTTGTCCTTTTCAGTTGGTAAGGTTGCAGTTTCTGGATTGAAGAAAAACAGTCTGACTCCCTTCTGTGAGAGTGAAAGCATGGCCAATGGTGCTGGGCCCGGGGGCTTCAGTGAGGGAGGGAGGTCACGGTGGACTCTAAATAAAGCCCGAGAAGATCCCACCTCTCTCCATTTACCAATGAGAGGAGTTGACTTTCTGATGGGAGTTTCATCTGGGAGCAAGATTTATGAGTTTCTGTCCTAACAGTAATTATAACTCTGCCTCAACCTTTTTCTGTTCAGTAATGCTCAGTAAGATATAACAAATCCACACTGCATTCTAAAGGAAGATGATGTACAGTACATCAAAGTGTGAGTCATTAGGTGAGGATTAAAAACATACCATAGTGGTTAGGGGTGTAACGGTACATGTATTCGTATTGAACCGTTTCGGTTCGAGGCTTCCGGTTCGGTACGCATACAAACCGAACGATTGCTTGGACCATTTTTCTTGCCGGCAAAATTCGTGCTGACGCGGCCAACACAACGTTGCGCAACATCCAAATGGCAAGGGTAATGAAAGCAGAACGAAACTGCGCTCCTCGTTATGTGCTTCACGGATCGTTTATCAGTTCGGACCAGCAACATCTGTGCAGCGCGAGCCGATCTCGATCAAGCAACACTGTTACCACACCGCGCTAAGAGATCCGGTAAAGAAAACATTTGAATTCGCCACTGAGGTAATAACATCGCTGCGAGATCTAGTGAGATGCATTCACATTTCTACGTTATTAACCGTAGATCTCTATTAGATCAAACAGCGCTGTCATGGAAACCAGGAGAAACATTGTGCAGTGAATGAACTAGTACTTTACGTCCACAGACCAGCAACATTCACCATGGATTTAATATAGTAACACTAACTGTAACCAGTTTGGCTGGAATGGTGAAATGCTTTCAAGTACTTCACACATCTTTTTTCCAGCACTTCAAAATTCAAATATTATATAAATAAATATATATTTAAATGTTATTTTTAATGTGATGACCAAAACATTATTTGTTCATCCTTCAAAGATGACCCCTATTTATAAACCTGAAAGTTTCAAGATCTAGGAAAACTCACACTTATTTAAAAATATTTTTTCTTTAAACAAATAGGAAATTTCTCTGGCATTTCTTTCTTTTTGCTGTATCGAAAACGTACCGAACCGTGACTTTAAAACCGAGGTACGTACCGAACCGTGATTTTTGTGTACCGTTACACCCCTAATAGTGGTATACATAATAGTACACGAGATCACAGTTTCTTGGAGGAATGTTCCTTCATAGATCAGAGTAATGCCGCAAAGTTTGTATTAAAGATTGTCTCTCTCTCTTAAGCATGTGGCGCATGTGGCCACATTCCTTTGAGGTCGTAAAAGTCTGTCATCAGTCTTAGGCTATGTTTACAGGGAAACGATTCTGAAGAGAAAATGCAAAAGTGGCATTGCGTTATCACTTTTTATTCTGCGTTTAGACGAGTGTTTTGGGTGGGAAATCCGCGTACATATGATGACGCAAAAGTGTGTGAAATTCAATGTAGTATGCACTCCAGGCAGCTAGGAGTGCATACTACAACACCACCAAGTCCACGCACCTGCGTGCAAACTTTTGCCTTTTTACCCTTTACATGGGAACGCGGCGGTGGAGCGTTTTTAAGATTTCCACTCTGGAGGGTGGTTTCACATTTTTGCGTTTTTAAGCCCCAAAAACGCCGTCGCCATGTAAACGAAAGGCACATCCGATAAAATATCTGTACGTTTTCACCCGCAAGCGTTCTCGTGTAAACAGGGCCTTAAAGTGCTCTGTAACAGGACACACGGCCGACAATGTAACTTCATTTGTAAGGTTAGTTTTGGGGGAGTAAATATAATCACATTTAATATAATTAATATATGAATAATTAGTGTGTGTCTGATTGGTCCAGGCCCTACACTTGAGAAAAAAATCCAAGATTGTTTTTTACCCATGTCTCAAATCTTGTTTTATTGCAGTTGCTGTATTATAGAAGTCTATGAGGCAAAGCAATAATAAACATTCAAAAACGACAAGTTAAGAATATGAACACGAGACTAGTGTAATGCTGAACAGCTAACCAGTATATCATCCTCCCACCACTACAAAGAGCTTCACGGCTTTATTAGGGATGATTTCATGTAAGTGCTTTAAAGGGGTAATATACTTTTGAAAAAACTTTTGCTGATAATTTACTCACCCCCATGTCATCCAAGATGTCCATGTTCAGTCGAAAAGAAATTAAGGTTTTTGATGAAAACATTCCAGCATTTTTCTCCATATAATGGACTTCAATGGGAACCAAAGGGTTCAAGGTCAAAATGACACTTTCAGTGCAAACTGCAAACTGTTCAAAGGGCTTTAAACGATTCCAGACGATGAATAAGGGTCTTATCAAGTGAAACGATCGCTCATTTAATAAATAAATAACAAAGTTTAAGTTTTATAAGCTCAAATGCTTGCCTTGCTCTGTTCTGTGATGCACATTTGTGACTCTCCAATTCGAACTCGTTCATCAAAATGAAAGAATCTTTTTCTGAGTCATTTGCATCATTTAACGAACGAAACGAACTCAGAAAAAAAAAAAGATTTGTTCATTTTAATGAACGAGTTCGAACAGGAGAGTAAAAAATGTGCATCGCAGTACAGACCAAGGCAAGCATTTGAGCTTATAAAACTTAAACTTTCGTCGTTTCACTTGATAAGACCTTTTTTCATAGTCTGGAATCGTCTTTCATCGTCACCAAAATGCTGGAATATTTCCATCAAAAACCTTATTTTTTTTTCGACTGAAGAAAGAAAGACATGGACATCTTGGATGACATGGGGGTGAGTAAATTATTTGTAGTTTTTAGAAAATTGAACTACTCCTTTAACAAAACAAAATTGCTCAAACAAAATACATCAAAATTATTGTCATTAGTTAACAGATGCTGTTGGTAGACCATACTTCTAACACCTTTATTGTTAATACCTAATGTATATATACGTATATATATATATATATATATATATATATATTTATGGATTATTTACTGTGTTATTAGAGGATAAAAGAAACCCAGCTTTATTTAGTAAAAAGTACACAAAATCACATGTCAGGATCCCTTATGTAATCCTATGTGAACCCTAAGTAGACTTGACCTCTTCTCATAGTGGACAAGAAAAATACTGATCTCACTTGAATGGGATTCAGGACAAGTGCACTGCCACTCCACCCCTCTTCCATTAAGTCTGGCAAACACTGTCCGCAGTACCTGAAGGATTAATTAGCAGTTATGCATGTGCTATTAAACATCTCCGGCTGCCTCTCTCGAGGCAAGATGAATACTGCTGGGTTTGGCATTCATTTCTGCCACACACCACACTCTCCAAATAATAGAGAATTCTTCATTTTTGCCCTAGTTTCCTAACCGTTTTTGTTCAAAAAATGGTATATGCACTCCAAACCCTCCCCATCCCCACCTGCAATGAGCCATGCTGACTTTAAGTGCTTGTACTTTCACAAAAATCATATTGCTACTATTTATTAAGACAACCAGAAAATTGCTATGGGGAGTCAGGAGAAGAAAAAAATATCTGTGCACTCTTCAAGAGAGCATCTTCTGGCATGTTACATTCCGTGCCAGAGAAGGAGCTCTTTGTCTGGCCTATAATCTCCCTGCCTCCCTCCTGCACTCTTAAAACAGTACTACAAAACAGAGGAGGAAAACAAAACCTGAATTATCTTGCAGCTTGTTCAGCTGGAAGACAAATTATTTCCTCTTGGTTAAACACTTTCTAAGGAATAAGACAGCAGCACAGTAATGCCTGGCTAAATGTAGTATGCTCTCTAAGACATGCTTTAAACTCTGGGCAACGATAATAAATTAATGCTAAATAAAAAAAAAAAGACTCTCAATAGACACAATCCAGTAAAGTGTTCCTCAAACATCTATGGTGGTTACCTCTCGTATTGTCTTCAAGCAGATGATTCTCTGTAATCACTTACTTTAGACTCTGTTTGGGAACTGTCTATCAGTGATAGTCAGAGTGCATAAATAATATCTCCATTTGAAATCCATAATGTCTCAAAATGTCTCAAAACGTGGAGAAGAGTGCATATGAAATATT
The DNA here is from genome assembly GCF_016745375.1 of Pimephales promelas. The sequence goes on from NW_024121455.1 coordinate 3,769,598, forward strand.
GCGTTGGAAATATCCAACAATGTCAGGCATCTTATATCAAGGGCAGGATGACAATTCCCAATTCCTTGAAGACCTTTCGCTTGAGTCAAGAGGAAGTAAACAAGGTTGATCAGCTGAATATTAGAGTTCATTGGCAGAAGCTAAGGAGGCTACAGATGTTCACAGATACTAAAGAATCAGTGCACCAGGCCATGGCTGAATGCTTCTTCAACCATGAAAACCTTGCAGAGCAAAAATGATCTAATATTTTTCCCACCAGCATCAATGCTGAGAAAATACAATGTTGGTTGAAAAAACAATCCAGATTTTGGGGAAGCAGC